>JAAQRH010000071.1:0-33407 GCA_013186785.1 Fusarium pseudonygamai
TTGCAGCATTTGGTGGAAATAATGAGAATGGGGTGTTGTAGTACATGGAATTCCAAACGGACTTTGGAGACTTTTCTGAATCATCATCATGCGACCGAGACTGAGACGATTTGGAGTCAGTCTTTTGTCTAGACCTGAAGTTACCGGCGGGGTAATCGGCGTAGGCGGTGCGAAGCGAGGATGATATAGCGCGACAGAAGAGGAGGAGAGAAGCTGCGATAAAGAGTATAAGAACAAAAACGCGCGGGGGACGCATTTTGAGCGACTGTACAAAAACAAACTCTCCAAAATAGGTGAATGGAGACGAGGATAGGAGAGAGCGAGAGGAAGGAGGAGGAGGAGGAGGAGGAAGAGGATAAAAGAGAGAGAACGAGAGGTTGGTGTTGGTGTTGGTGTTGGTGACTTTGGGGTTTCGGTTTGGGTTTGGGCTTGGGGTCACTCGGAGATATACAAGTCACATAAACCAAAGACGTCACCTCTGGTCTAGGCCGATCATCCGTTTGTTGGCTGGTCACACTCTTTTTGTTTTTGGAGAAGAGGATGGAGGAAAGCAAGCGAAGCTTCGATGGGAACCTTGGGAGACGGGGGGAAAGGTGAGTGAGAGAAAATTATGGCATGGCCTAGGTCGGGGCTTTGCTTTATGATGAGATGGGAGGCTCAAGTAACAAGAAGAGCCAGAAGAAGGTCAGTATCAGTTGCCAGGCAAACAACGTGAGCGAGTGAGTGCAGTGCAATGCAATAAGGAAAGTTGATGTCAGTGTGGCTGGCCTGACTGACTGCAAAGTCAAACCGGTTAGGATCAGTGATAGATCGATCTCACAAAGGGATAAGAACAATCTGTAAACTCTCTTCTTGGCGATGGGAAGTGGGAAGAGAGTAGATCATAAAAGTTACAATACAAAGGTTATCAATTCTCTGTGTGTGTTATTAGTGACGACAAAAGACAATGCATTCGAATCAATGACATGGCATGGCAATGGCTGATGAGAGGGGGAGGGACAAAAGAGAGACGCACGCGGCATGGTGCCGTAAGTGGAGGTTTCTGGGCGGGGGTGACCTGGAGGCTAGAGCTGTGAGCGCTGTAACCGGCACCTCGACCCCTGTCATTTCAAGGTCCCTAAGGTGTCTTTGGCTTCTAGACTTTAAAGAGAGCTTTACTTGGCTATTGCTGGGGTGGGCCACCCAACAACGTCTCAGAATCAGTTGATCAGATCAGATTAAGACTGGAGAGAGATAAGAGCTTTGTCTTGTTTGGTCACACATGAGTCGGGCTCTTTTTTCCAACTCGACTTGGACTCGAGGGGTCAAGTGAAGCCATAGACCGAGACCTACTTACCCAATTCAACCCAACTCAGCTGGACAACCCCCGTGGGTCCCTGTCATGATCAGGCGCCCTTCAAAACCAGGGTCTCTTTGGCTCTCTGGCTCTCCCTATTCTGTTCTGTTCTTCTGGTGGTCACGTCACGTCACGAAACAGCCTCCACTCTCTAGCGCTGGCTACTCTACTCCACTCATATCCAGAGCTAAGCTCCAAGTTAGTAGATATTCGGGGTAAACTTGACGCCTCAAAGTCAATCAATCTTGTTCCTGAGCGTCTACCGCAACCGTAAACTCGTGACTCGAGGCTGCGAAGCCTTGGACGAGTTGCTGTGCAACAAACCAACAGATTCTTTGGCCTATTGACCCTGCTTGCTAGCTAGGAACAGAAAATACAGGCCCTCTAGGTACAGGTACAGGAACAGACAGGTACAGGTGCAACGTCGTAGTGTGTTGACAAAGTCGCGTGTTTTGTTTTGCTGTCGGTGAAACGGTCGGCTACGGCCATTCTCCATTCTGTCGATGCTCCGTGCATGAGAGGAGATGATGTGGTTGTTTCTCGGAGCCTCTTTTCTCTTCTTGACTAATGTACTATTGACAACTTTTGTTAGCCTCCGACACGTGAGAGCGTCAGGTGAGTCCCTTCAATCAGAACGGACACAGACACAGACACAGACAAAGTGAATATGTCCAAGCCTTCAGCTACCTAACTTAGGTACAGTATTGGATCTAAGGCTCTAACGGCGGGCTGCGGAGACCCGCGGAGCCATGAAACCTTTGATCCATCCACCCACCCATACATATTACGCTACCTCCAATGATCGACCCTCAAAGTGCTTGCGCAACACAAGATACGAATTCACCAATCAAGCTCGTATAAAGACAGCTTGAACAAAGATCCCTCTCCTCTCTCGTACCTGATCTAAATCCAAACCCTTGCTCTGCTCTGCCCTGCCCTGCCGTACCCTGCCTCGGCAACGTAGTTAACGGGTCTTGCAGATGCAGGTCCACGTTTCGTTTGGTTTGACCTTAAAATAGATCCATTATTGATTGATTCCCTTTCTTCCCTATCCGAAGGGCTAAAGGGCTGAAAGGCTGCTTGAGGTCGAGATCAACAATCCCTTGGGCAAAAGGGATAACATAATCTCATACTATAGACTGACCACTCGATTGCGTCTTTGAATCAAGTTTAAGCTTGTATTCAAGTTAAAGTATTAATGACTTGCGATTGCCCGGCTTGGGTATCGCTCCATCGGCGTTACCGCCATCCAGCCTCAAAGTTAGGGATTGCCAGTATCGGCCGTGTAATTGTGCCACTACCACGATCTGGTCAAACATGGCGTTTTCGATCCATGCCACTTCTGGCTTGCCCGGATCCAGGCACCGAATTCAGTTTTGTATGTGATCCGAATGCTATCCGTGCGCCTGTAGATACATACCTGACGACGAACGTTAGGTACTGACTTCAGTCTTCAGTGACCTGTGATTCTGCCTTAATAGCACCGGTTTGGGCGATAGTGGAGGCTACGTTGTGGCATTCGTATAACCTTTTCATTAGGACGCGCGTGTCCTATTTCCAATGCGTCTATTCGAACTCCGCTCGCTGTACTCCGTACGCCCATGTCTATCCAAAAGGTCGTTGTCTCCCTGATCAACCCAACCCGCCCGAAGCAATCCCTCAAAACAAGGCAGTGAAAGAATGTTACGCTATATCCAATCATCATCTGTGAATCATTGTCTCGGCTCATAACCTCGATCCAATCCGTTGGTCGTACTGATGCTCAACTAAACTTCTGGCTGGGCCACTCCGTCTGACCCGATCACCTTGCCAACATCCCAGGCCCTTTTCTCCCCAGCCTTGGACCACTGAACACTTTCCGCAGACTTTTCATCTGCACCACTCGCACGCTGTATTTGCTCGTCTGCAAAGCCGGCGTCTTTCAGACGTTGCTCCTGATTTTGCCGTAGCTTTTGGCGGTCTCTAAACGCCTCGACAGCATCATCCCAGTCATTGCCAACCTCATCTTCATCCATTTGTATGTCAGTCCTGGGGTCGTATGTGTCTGAAAACCGTCGATCGATACCCGAAGATCCTCCCACTGTTCCTCGTCCCCGGTATTTCGGGGGTGGTGCGGGTCCGATCAGATCTTCCATGGCATCCGATCCCTCTTCTTCCTCTTCCTTCCGCTTGCGGTCTTCGTTCTTATCCAGAGGCGATCGATGTCGATGCTTACTCTTAGATTCTCTGGGCGATCGAGAACGTCGTTGGCTTCCAGGTGATCTAGACCTGTCTCTCCGTTTATGACTTCGACGGTGATGTCCTTCTTCTTCGGAGTATCTGTCTCTACTCCGTGTCCTATCGCGATGTCCGTGATCTCGTCGTGACCTATCCGACCGTCTCGATTCATCGTCAGTCTTACTACGACGATCGTCGCGCGACAGTCGACCGTGTTGACGCTGCTCACTGCGTTTATCTGTGAAAAGGTCGTCTGATCTCTGGTCGTGTTTGCGATCCTGCCTTCGATCCTTGTCGGCGCGTCGCGATTCTCTCCTTGAAGAAGGGCCAGCCTCATCTTCGTCTCTTGGCCGTTTCTTGCCGCCTAGAATGGCATGAATATCGCCCATCTGCCGCCGTCGAATGTCATGAGCACTTGGGTTTGTCTTGCGCCGCTTGATTTCTTCCGTGCGCTCGAGATCCTTGAGTCGTGCCTTGGACTCGGCGGCCTCTTTGGCTAACAGCGCCTTGTTATGATTATCGGTATCCTTTATAATATGTCGTAAAAACCGGGTGTTGGGTTTCATCATATTCGCAGGTCTGAAGCCATGTCAGCAACAGACTTGCCAGAATTGGTGGGTGCATGCATTACTTCTTATTCGAGCGATATGCTTCCATACCCATGGCTGAATATTTGAGAGAGCAGTCGCTTGCCTCTTGCGACAAGAGGTCCGCGACATAATCATCGGTCAAAAGTTCGTCGTTTTTGGACATTATTGATCGGGCTCGAGAGTCCGGGATACGCGCGAGTCGTAAAATATGTATATTGCCCAGAGATTGTGCCCCCCAAAAAAAAGGTTGTAAGTCGAGGTTGCAGCTCTTGTGTTTGGTTAGAAGAGCTATGCATTGATGTCAGCAGTCTTCTGCCCCTCCACACCGCCTGTGGCTCAAACGGTTTCCCACTAACCCAAATTAGGTTTCAATGTAAACATCCATATCCGCGTTCAACTAAACACAATCAATCAACCCTATATCAAGAGCATGGTAATTGGTCTTATTTTGTCACAATATTACCATTTCCTAGACTGCCATGAGTAAACCAAATCCAGACAAGGTTCTTGAAGCCTTGAACAAACTTCAGTCATCGCAAGACATCTCAATCATCAAACTCAGTGAACCCATCTCAAGCTCAAGGCCTCAAGATGCCCGGCAACGAACATCAGATGCATCAAATTCGGCCTTTGATGCGCCAACTCCTGCAAGCCTGACAGCCGATCTAGCACACTACAAAGAACTCTTCGCCAAACTGCGCTTCTCCTATGTACAACAAGTCACAAAGGAAAAGTTCATCCGAGCCATTGTCGGCGACCCACCGATGATTGTCACAATGGAAGAGAATCTGGAGCTTGAAAAGGAGAACGCGGTCGCAAAGAAGCAACTCAAAGAACTAAAGACAGAAGTGGCGGATATGGTGGCAGATCTTGAGAGGAGAGGTATCGAGCTCAGCCAGAAGTACGAGAGCGTGCAACTTGAAACGGCAAAGCTGCGTGAGATGCCTGCAAAGATCGAGGATTTGGAAATGCGGATCGAACAATTACGCACAGTACTAGAAACACCAGATGGATCCGCTCCCAGCATGAATCTGCCTCTAGCCAAAACCCAGGATCTCGTCAACCAACGCAAGCTGGAACAGCAGGAACTTGCGCGAGAGCTGGAGTCCTTACAAGCCAAGGTTCCTCGGAAAAGAAAGGAGGCTGAAAGACTTCGTATTGAGCTGCAGCCTCTTGAGAACAAGCGCCAAAATAGCGCGACTGCTGCGCGTGAGGCGAGGAGGAGAAAGGAGGCCGCTTTGGGCGGTGCAGCCGACGACCTGGAGGAGAGAGCTCGCTGGTGGAGAGCGAGCGAGGGTGTGCTGACGCAGGTTTTGGATATCAAGAATTGAGAGATGTGAACACGAATGAAGAGATGAGATATCACGATACAACTGGCGTTGTGAGGACATGGGACATGGGACACGGAATAGGGGCAGGGGCGTTTAGCGTCGGTAATGCGACTTGGCCTTTGTTATAGCTTTGGCAGGATATTTCTGTTCAGTATTGAATGTTCAAAGTCTCGCGGCGCGTTATCTGCGATTTTATGTGATGTAAATAGGTGCCATTAGTGTAAAGCCTCTGCCGGGTGTTTGCAGCCCCCTATAGTCAATATACCAAAGCTGTACTCCCTTGCGATATTGAGATAATTTCCTGATAACTGATGTGTATTCTTGAATGATGGTCCCTTGGATGCGTTCCCCAAATCAATACGTGAAGATAGATAGATATCATTCGTCTTTTAGAACCCAGTTTCATATGCTCATGTTACCCGATGACAGTCTGAACATGTTAGAGGCCTTGCACATAATACCCTGATTCGCTGTCAAAGGTGTTTTCTAGAGACTTTATAAGCATCTGAAGATCTAAATATAGGTTCCTATACTCCTAATGTATGCATATAACCATAGACGATAGTGCAGGTTGTCAGTTCCAGGCACAATGTTGAATGATATAAACATCGATAATGACTCCACGAAGACGTAAAGGTTTAATTTCATCTTTCTTGTACATAAAAGACGCCAGAGTAATCCTAATAGCTTTCTTGATAGTATGGACACACGTCAATGACGGGCTGACAGAGGAGGTTGACCACCACAGCACCGACCCGTAGGACAACTACTATGTCTATTTCGGTACTTGAAAATGAATAAAAAGCTGCAAGGATATATTCAATCTATGGAACAGTCTTCCCACTGGCAGAGAATGTCAAGAATTGTCGTCTTCCAACTGAGTGTGCAAGTTACAGAGGTGGCCCTCAAGTCAACAAAGTGATTCTTTCATGTGACACCAGCAGAGCTATAGCTGTTTATCAATCAAATACCACGACTAGAATCCTATTTTAATCCAGCAGGTATCGGAATGCTGATGGCAGTTCAAACTCAAACCCTTCTGGATCGTTGTAGTTCAGCCCCCGTCGATAACAGTTGTACGCAGCCACCCAGGGCCAATTTACAATAGTTTCTAACTTGATAACAATCATGAGTCTCTGGAAAGGAGACAAAGATTGTCTTCAACGGTAAGCAGAGAATGCCAGACGATGTAGCAGCAATACGCTTCGGGCAGGGACACAAGGATATTGGCCCATGGCAGTGATACAGGACAAGTGGTCACTGTGAGTTCTATCTTAACAATACTACACTTTGAGCCATCAGTAGAGGGTGATATACTACTCTGCGTGCCCAGAGTTCTGATATATCGGCCTATGGGAGTTCCTTAGCCAGTAACGAACAATCCTTCCATTAACAGATAGACATCAATCGCACCAAAGACTTTGAACGGACTTCAAAACAATTCTTAGCTCCCCTATAGCTGTAGTCAGAGTATGCAGAGTACTGAAGATGAGGAAAAAGAGAGGCTGAGTGGCGGTGAAGTGTCCAAGCAAAGTCATCAGCAGGGGACAAAGTGTTCCAGCAACCCCCTCCTATTATCCTGATCAAATCAATATCTCTCCAAAGCTTGTGTCATGACCTCCAAGCCTCGGTTCAGTATGATATCGTACTATGATGGATTCTCCAATGGGCTATATATAGTAGTTACTCGCGTGAAATCTCAACAAGATCATTCAACTGTGCCTAGCAAGGAAACGCTACTAAACCAACGCCTCTCTGTGTGATGTCTACATACAACGTAGAGTTCCATACTATGAAGTAATTGAAACCACTATCGCCATGATGGATGTGTTCCTGACTGTGTCGTTTCCCAAGATAAGGGAGCTTCTCGTCTAATGGCCCGGAACCACAACAGCGGAATAGGCGAATTTCAAACTTCTACTCGTGACAACTCGAAATGCATTCCTTTTTGGGACATATCTCGGATACATATGCTCGCTCGGGCTCCACTCAGAGTTGATTGCCAATAAATCTCCTATCTGTCGGCCGACTTTACTAACATGGGACGGCAGGCAAAGTGATACAATTCAGTGTTGGCGCCAGCTCAACATGGCTGACATGAGGGCTTATAATAAGCGTGACATTGATATCATGTAGTAATGAATAAATGTAGTGTAGATCCTATTTTCTGATTGGGTTCCAGACTTTGCCAGCAGATCAAGTCAGCACTAGATCTACGGGGTTTACGAAGCTAGGTTTTTGAGAGTAGTTATCTTTTTATATCCAAGCCCTGGGGGGACAAGAAAACATCGAACCTTGATATAAGGTATCAAAATAAACTAAGCAAAGAGCCCCCTAAGCTTAGGCTAAATTTACCTCAAGATTTTTATCACTTAGGGTTAAGGGTCCTGAGTTTTCTTTCCTCCCCTAGTCAAGGCCTACTAAGCGAATATGGTGGTAAGAAACATCAATAGCTAGGTGGAATTCTACTCGATTAGTGCTTTGATGAGCAAGGCGTAATATGTAATAGCTGGAGTCAGTAAACATCAGATGGTTTGAGTTGAGTATTGGATTGGTCGGCCACAATTTGAAGCCCGGTTCGGTCACTAAAACAAATACGCGTATTCATTTCATCCATGATGAGAGAGTTTCAGAGGATGGAAAATGTTTACGCGGGGAATAGCAAAGCCCGACCGGCATACGCAATGCGCCTTTACGGGCAAATCAACTGTGCGACAGGCCTTCAAACGCCGGTCGGGACCCGATAACTACTGTTTCTGGTCCCAAAGGCGTCCGTCTAACAAGCTGTCGCTATTAATTTGTCGCTCAAGGGTTCAGCAACCTCCATAGCCACAGCCAAGACCGAAGGGGGAACATTGACCGAGCCAAGCCCAAAGCCAAAGCCAAAGCCAAAAGCCAGGGTCGCCCAAAAGACAAGACATGTTTCCAAGGGCTTGGCTGCCTCTCATTCTCGGGTTGTTGTTCCACGGAAACAGAGTTTGGGAGGGGGATTTCGTATATCTCGGGTCCTTGAGCCTTTCATGCACGTGAGTGGGTGTGCCCTCTCGACACAGCACAGCGCAGCACAACGCAGCTTGACCTTGGCCTTGACCGGAGCTTACATACTTACTTTAGACAGGGGATCAGGATGATTGACCCTGACCTGACTGGTCGAATGGATTTACCCAAAACGGGTTGCATGTAGCGCGCCCCCGCTGATTCATCGGCGGGTCGAAATCGAATACGGCCTCTAACTTTACCTGCGTACCGTACCGTACGTAGTACGGCGTATTTTCTTGGTAGAGTTCTCTCCCAAGTGCCTTGGCTGTCGTGATGATACGTGGACGAGCGGTCTGAGCCTCTCTGTCAGGGAAATGAGACAGACTTGGCTTGAGTTAACGTTAGACGATGGATGCTATGCCTTGCCATGTCTGAGGACGAGTCTATGGGGTGTGTTCGGAAACTGGTGGGAATCATTGGAAGAGTTGAACGAGCGTGTGGTTCAATATGACAGGGACCTTGACGGATGTAACGTGAGGCGAGGGTGAGTACCGGTAATTATTGTATGTATTGTACGTGGCTTGGACTTGGTGTTGAAGAACGTGCATGCGTACATACGAAAATGAAGCTTGGAAATGTTGGTTTGAGGTGCCGATCTGTGTGAAACCCTGGTTGAGAATCATCCAGGTCGAGTTCACCAGAGTCCCAGAGTCGGCATGATTACTACTCCGTGTGTACATATATGGTCTGATATCAATGGATGAACATTGGATATTGATATTTAACATGTTGCTAGCATATGCGTACAATACACCGTGTATATCCATCACTGAAACCCTCCCATATAAGTCGTCGTCTTCCTCGCTATCACATCACATCTTCGCTTCGCTTCGCTTTTGCCATGTGCGGCACGGGTAATGCTCGCTCCCGCATCCCGGCCCCACATCTGCGCGAGGCCCACATGTGACCTTTTGTGTGATTTCCATCCATTGTGTGTGTGATTTTGCATGCCCAATGTTACAGTGCGACTATGCGAAAACGCGTATCTCGAAAGAGAGGACTCGAATATTTCCCGCCTCAGCCTCAGGTCATTGAGACGCATTGGGCAGTCGTTCTGCATTCTGCATTGGATGTAATATCATGATTGACTTGACTTGTCGAGTTGAACCTAATGCAGTAAAGACTAACTACTTTAATAAACGAGCTTTTGCGAAGAATGCAGCTGTATCGATCGACACCTGATTCATCCCACGCAATTCGCTTATTAGTTCGTCAACGTTACCTGATGGTCGAAACTCAATGCCCAAGTCCAAGACAAACAGAGGCAAAGGCAATGGCAAAGGCAAAGATGCAAGGCGTAGCGCAATCTGATCTACATACTTTATTATCGAGATCGCGCAAAGACTTCTCCAAAGAGTCATCGCCGAGCAAAACGAAGGAGGTCAAACCCTGGAATCTACGGATACCACACAAAGCATTATCCCCAAAGCGTAAACAGTCTTTACTCTCTAGCAACACACCTGATCTGATCTGGTCTGTCTGGCATGATGCGAATCGAATGTCTCTTACCCCTTACCAGTATTATCCAGCTCCTTTTTCTCCATTCAGAACCCGCGAGGCGTTGTCCGAGGCCGTCACCGTCCGTTAGTTAACCCCACATCAGCCGGAGCGTACCAACAGCCCGAAAGCCGGACCCCAGTTTGACCCCCATTTTTTCTTTCTGGTGCAGTCTGTTTCTGAATTTTTCTGAGTCTCAGACGCTGAGTCTGAGTGTCTGAGATGAGACGGGGGGGATGCGAGGTTGGATCTCCAACTCCGCAGTCCGCGTCCGCGGAGCCCCAAGTGCAGTGCCCCGCGGAGAGTCAAATCAGTCCGCACCGCAAACATACAGTAAGTTACAGCTTCAGAACAACAAAGAGACCTCATGACTATTTTCGCTCTTAACAAGGATTCTTCACGCCATGAATAACCTTGTTAACTAACTATTGAGTTGAGTGTATGTCATTGACCTTGCTCCTCCCTTGATAGAGTTTGTTCACTGCTGTTGATGTACAGTCCCACTCACTACCTTCTGCTACTGTAGCAATTAATGAATGGTGATGATGTGTAATCATGATGATACAGTCAGTCGTATGTTGGGCAGTTGGGCCACTCGCTTGCAGTCATTCACTCAGTGCAGGATGAGCCCGTCTTGTTATAAATGCCACTAGAGGGCGGCATCATCAGTAAGCGTCAGCTTCGAGTGGCTGTACTCTGTCTGTCTGTTTCGTCCGTTGTTTGGTCCGACGCGGACCTTGGTCGCCCGCTCAACAGCGAAGCAATGCGCATCCTAGAGGCATCGCATCCTTAGCTTAGGGCTGACACTGGGTGACACACATTCCCAACCTTGTTCGAATGGCGTTTTTTGTTGCTCTGTAACCAGCCAAATACCCGCAGCGGTATCCGTACGTACGTAGTGGCTTTTTAGTTCAGAAAAGGGCGCCAGCGGAATTCATATCAGCCCGTCTCGTGCGTGTATTACTCAACCCCGTAGCTAATAAGTCATGAATTCGGCCGCCCCTTAACCCAATGGATCCTATACCCAGACTGGCAGTCTTTTCGACACTATTTCACGCTGGACATATGTACAGCCAGTCGAGTTTCAAGACGCAGGCTCTGCTATTGTAAGCAGTGTTGTCAAATTTCCAATCATATCCACCCTCATCGTCTACCGTACCCAGCAGCCTCAATAGGATACAGCAAAACAGCCAATCACACAGAGACTTCCCTCGTGGGACAGACACTGCAGATGATGGATGATGACTTTTATGCCCATGGGGACTAACGTTAATATCTAGCACCAAAGGGGAATGCGAATCTACGGGTCATTGGCCGTTGGTCGTTGGTCATCGGCACATTGCAGCTCCTCTGCCGGATTTACGGCTCAACGTGCATCTTTCTCAATAGAGATTCTCAAGGCTCTGCACCTTAGCTCCGAGTTTCCGTGCTAGCACCAAATAAGCAGAGGGATAGAGGTGTGTGGTTAGAATATGCCATTGACTGCCTACCTATTTTTTAGAGCTTAGCTGCAGTCTAATAAGACTGACTGTCTGTCTACTGTCTAGATAGATAACAGAGTAAATTTTTAATATCATGCATTCGGCCTTTTTTTTTAGTTCTTGTTTCTCATCGAGGTTGAGCTTGGTTTGCAATCACCCTAGCCCAGCTGATTCATTGATTAGCTTAACCATAACCGTTAAGAATAACATCGTTTACCAACTCGATCAATCACAAATGGTCCGTGCCATTTTCGGGCAAATGTTAGAAGTGTGTGTGTGAGTCCACGGCATTTGCACGGAACCGGATTTTGACAGCTCGGTGATTTGCGCTATGGATCTTCAAAAGGGTCCTTAATCAAAGAACTAGGTAGAGAGAACAAAGGGGGACAAGGGACAAGGGACAGAAGCGAAGAGTTGGTCTCGACCATCTCAAAGTGACGTGTGGTCAAATGCTCTATGATCTGATGGAGGGGGGGCTATTAGATGCATACAGTAATAAAGTATTAGAGGATTAACGATATGCTTTTGCGGGCGGCTCAAAGGGAGGGCATGGTAGGATCCATTGATGTGACTGCATCCCCACAGTGACTATAAGATATGTGATGAGACAGTAAAGGACATGTGCAATTCAGGCAATCTGATCTGATAATTCAGGGAGTCGGATCAGGTATGTATCCATATGATATGTACAGGTCTATCCAAAAATATACATCCTTCTCAAGAACCCTATTCCTATCCCTCGAATGGCGTGATTTTTATCTCAACTTTGGCTCTCTGTGCTTCTGACAGAGGCTTGTGCCATGGTCGTGCTCGTGGTTGTCATTCCACATCCGTCTTCTTTGTATCATGCAATCTCCAAATCACCACGTTGCCCTGTCCTATCCTGTCCTGTCGTGGTGTCGAGCTGGGCGAGCTTTGTACAAGTAGTCCCATATCCTGTCGGCAGTCGGAAAACATACAACGCCGCACCGAACCTCACACATGTGAGGTGAAACCGTGCCTTTTAACACCAAACCCCCAAGGGTATAAACCCAAACAAGAAATGAAAGCCCAGAAAAAATTGATTGAATCCCCGATAAACACCGTGCCGCGTGACAAATTTTGACGTAACAAAGATGGCCGTAAACAAGTCTATAGTACTGTACAGTCAAGTGTTTATAGTCGCATCTGCTTATAGTCGCATTGGTTCACCGTCGTAGCCAGAATATATCATGGGGTCGCCCATGCCCAGCATAACTTCGGGGTTGGGACATGACAGAACGTGAGGCTTGATTGTTCCGAATTCTGATTCGACGAGGCCCTGATTCAACAAGTCCATATTTGCCATCATGCCATTCTGCTGCTGCTGTTGCAGAAATTGCATGGTGAGGTCGCTAGGCTGGGGCTTGGTCATTGTCCAGGCGGGAAAGTTGCTCATGGCGGGCGATTGCGAGGGGAACAGGCTGGAAGCATCAATCTCAGGCGGTGGAGGGGCGAAGTCGAAGTCGGCGCTGCCTGTGAAGCTCTGCGGTGAGAGGGTCATGGCATTGGTGTTACCAAAGGCAGCCCTTCGATAGTCGTGCTCAAAGTCGGAGTGATCGAGCTCCGATGATGACGCTCGCTCGGTTCGGTTGCACACGGATGAATCAGTATCCTTGATGGTTTCCTTTGCAGGCTCGTGCTCCTTCTGTTGATCCTCGAGCTGTCGAGCCAGCTCAGCCATGCCAGCTTCGTCTTCAGGGAACACTGAGTGAACAGGGAGGTCGATATCGCTGTTGGGGCGGATGCAGCCGAGCTTCTGGGCGATGTTGTGGATCACGGGCTGCCCGCGGTCGTTGAGTTCGGGCTCTCCCAAATCCCAAGATTGGTTGTTTCGAACCATTGAGTAAAGCTTGTGGACTGTGGCAATGAGGGCGAATTGTGTGTTCTCGAGAACCTCAGCGTAACTATTGCGTGTAAGTGAGATGCAGACCAAATTGACAAGTCTGAGCACGTACCCTCTAGGCAATTGCTTGTATTCCATCTTCTTTCGTACACCAGCTGTGCAGACTAGACCGTCGTCTTTGCATCGCTTGCATGGAAATTCACCGTCACACTTGAGTTCGTGTTAGTGAGAGGTGGGGTTAAAGAGCTGTAATACTGGAAACGTGCCTTGGTCTTCTTCATTCGGCATCTTTCACAAGCCTTCCACACACGCTTATGTCGGCCGTCCATACCAGTTGTATGTGTAACATGGTCGTGGTGGTGAATTGTGGCAGCACTTGAGCTGGCTCGCTTGGAAGTGCGGTGGACAGGCTTGACAGACTTGGAGCTTGACGATGTGCTCTTTCGAGAGAGGGTCGACTTATGATCCTCAGCGGGAGGAGATGGTAAGCTACCTGACCCCATTGCTGCTGTAGTTATGTCTAATATGACTATGATATGCCAAGCAAAGTTGAATGAGGCGATATACAATCCAGATTGTGGGTTGCGTTGGGATTGGGTGGATGTTGAGTGGTGTAAGCCAGTTGTAGTAGTAGAGTACCAAGCACCTGGGACAGGAGTGGGTGGTGATGGATGTATATAATAGATATGAAAGCTGAGGTAGAAGAGGAGGGGGAAGAAAGAAAAGAAGGGTTCGAGCAGCTTAATAATAGTTGTAGGCGAGGCCAAGGCAGGTCAAGTCAAGCAAGGTTGGATCTTGTGTGACTGAAGGTGACTTGGCAATATGACAGTAATAAGTGAGTTATGCGTAGAGCCCAGAATCTAGAGAGAGAAGAGAGGGCCTTGAATTATTATGGATTTTGAGTTATGTATGTATTATGTGAGAACGAGCGATCCCGGTCCACGGCGGTCGGAAGGTTTTCGTAGGGTGTAGACTGTGGAATACAGGTCAGGTAAGGTATGGTATGAATGGAGTAGGTACATCAGGTATCAGAGAGAGAGTGCAAAGGAAGTTCCCGCCCGCGCGCAGCGGCATGAATTACGAGTGAATGAGTGCCCATGAGGATGAGTACGGTACTCGAGAGAGTTACCTATTGGGAGTGGAGGGCGTGTAGTTAACGGTCGGCGTGGTCATTATGTCCGAGAAGGCGAGAGAAGTGCTAGATTGCTCCATGTTACAGGGATCGTCCAGGGAGTCGAGGCTAGCAGGGGTTGAGATGGACCCGCAGATGATGGATGTTGATGTTCTGTTGATGGTGATGGTGTGGATCCTCTGGAAGTTTGAGGCACTGGAGCGACCTAAAAGTCCGCCCGCGTTGACGGCGGCGGACTTAAGAGAACGTTTGAATTTAGGGTACGTACTGATTGATTGATTGATTGATTGCTTGATGATGATGGTGATGGCTGACGGGAGGCTTGGATGCTTCCCCAACTGCTGGTGCTTACATTGGACCTAAGAGGGTTATCAGTTAGAGGAAACCGTTGGAAATACAAATTGATTGGGCGCCCATCAAAATGAGGGACAACGCGTTCTCAGGGCGCAAGCAAATTGTACCCAAAACTCAAAGCATAAGAGCGAGGCTGATGAGTGTAGGATGAGTCTCTGCCAAGCCATGCCCTTGATCAGCATCAGGGTGCGAGACCGAGAACGAGCATTGAGCGAGCGAGCTAGCTACCTACCTACCTAGCTACAGTACGGAGCAGCTGCTAGGGGTGCTTCTGGCGATCCCCTTTCCCCTGTGGCTAGGTATACAACAAGTACAGTCGGGTACGGAGACTGTCACTGAGCGCGTATTTTGCGTATAATATCAAATCACTCGCAAGGATCAAACTGCATCGCTGACTGCCGTACCAGTCTGGCTCTGGCTCTGGCTCTGACCATGGTTGAACTTTTGAAGCTTTGGTTCTGGTTTCAGAACGGCAAATGGTACTTAATTGTGCTGCATAACGCTACACTTGCTACACTGCAATGTACAGTAAGACGGATTGATGCTTATTGTTTGGAGGTGCAGATGACCCAGTAGAGCTCCTACAATCTCGGACTTGATTACTTTGTACAACAGTTCCAACACCATCACTAGAAATTTGTAAGATATTGGATGTGTGTAGCAGTAAGACTGTACCGTACCCCACAGGGAATAATGCGGCTATTTCTATATACGTGTATATATGATTCCTGTCTTGTTCTTATAGTATACTCCCAAGACCGATCTCGCCATCGTGCTCGATCAACACACAAGTTGCTGATGCATCATCCTTATTATGTACAGCCAAGCAAGGTCTGTAGGCCATCAGGCTCACTACGGGTGCATTGCCCAGCTGCCCAGAAACTGCATCTTGATCAACTGAAGTGGGTGGAGGTAGAAAGATGGATCCCATCTCCTGTCCTGTCCACTTATTGCCGTACTTCCACCGCTATTGGTTGTCGCCACTGACCGAATTTTGGGGCTTCTAGAAGGGTAAGGTGAGCTTGAGAATGAGCCTTGGGCCCTTTGATTGATTAGAACGACAGAACGAGTTAGTTATTAGGTACTATAAGTTACGGAGTCTTGTCGAATGTCGGCATTCCGCGCGACCGACCACCGTCATCTTCGGGGCCGTTGGCTTTGGATGATTCCATCTCATCTCATTTATTTCCTCTTTTTTTTTCACTTGCTCTCTTCTGAATATCCACATTACCAATACAGCGGATGGTCGCTAGTTAAGTTCGGGTTGCCAAGAGCAGAAGAACTTTCTCCTGGAACCCAATGACAAATGACGATTGCGTTTCTCCTTGGAGGGGGAACGGGGGGGGGCATCCATCTCCATCCTTCAAGAAATGAGATGTGCACCCGCGACCCCGTAGCAAGGGCTCTCGCGCTCCCAAACTCCAGACTCCCACTGACAGGCAAGGATGTTATGATCCCGCGACCTTGTTAAGGTTCTCATGGCCACGCTGTGCGGCCGTTGCACAGCCAAAAGCGACAACTCACCAGCCATACATGATACATGCCTCCCTGATGAAGGCTGGCGGGCCGATATTTGATTCCGTTCCTACTGAACCAGTATGTAATTGCAACCTTGAGTGAGGCTAGTCGCGGTAGTTGTCGCTGTTTTGTCAGCTGCGATATTCCAGCGCTATGGTCCTGGGTCTTTTGCAGTCATCCATCAGCAGGGGTCTCGATTTCTCGGCGCCGATTCCAACCACCGGCGCCGATGACAGATACTCATCAGGCACGAGGCGAAATCGCAAAGCACGTTCATCACTCATCAAGCAGGTAGTTAATGTAGACAACGATCGTCCTCTTCAAAGTTTAATTATAATGGGTCTGCCTTGGTCTATGCATCCTATCATCTTTACATACCAAGCATTTCTATAGATGTTCTGATTCTCGTGTAAAGACATGAGCAGAGGACACGTCTTATACCATGTCATGATACAGACACATTGCTTGCTTGCGCATAATTGCGGCTCCAACTCAATTCGTGGATAAGGGCCTCAAAGTTGATTGTGTAAGCGGGCGGGATGCGGTAGAATCTAGCGCAGGCGGGCTGTTTAGCAGTTAGTCTAGCTTGTCGTGATGAATGATGAGCGCTTCATCAAAGGTCCCACATACCAGGGACCATGAGTTACAGTACAGAGTTAAGTCCAACTTTATGTGAAGCGAAGATTATCTATCAACCCCGACTCCGAATTTCGCTTTCACGGCACCTTTACGAAAGCCGCCAAGGGCCAGGCATTCAAGTTTGAACTTTGAAGTGCCGCCCTCCGTGGAGGCTTTTCTTGACCGTAGACGACTATAGGGCTGGGGTAGTTAGGCAATTACTAATAACTCTCATCAACTCATATTACAGTACTACTTGTATACGGACGGACGGTTGAGCAGCCGCCGTTGATCCCCATAAGGAGGGACGGCAGTGGTGATCAGACATGCTTATAAACTCAAAGCCACGTACCGCTGCACCGTTAGACTGCCGCGATGATACCTTCTCTGGGCTCGGATATATCAACCGTCTTTGGCAGGCGTCTTACCGCAGTTTCGTGATGAACAAAGGCCCCAGAAGTCCGAATACCCCCAGAGTACATTATTAGCTAGCAAACAAAAGAGCCAAAAGGGGGGGGGTATGGAAGAGCAAGCCGCCAGCTTCATCCCCAGAATCACAGTCACAGTACGTCTGAGGTTTTGGAAGCAAGATCGATAGCCGGACTTGTTCGTGGTGCCGAAACCGATCGGAGTCCGCGGCTGGGAAACAGTCCGTTCTTTGATGCAATGCAATTGCAGCCATGGACATGGAATTGGACACGTGCATGTAGATGTTGCGTAAGTGAGATGAAGGCTGAGGTAGCAGTCGATCATTTGATCAGTTGTACAACTGCCGAATGGACGAAAACCTCCGCGATTTGAACCCGGGCTATCGGTAAATAGACAAGAAGCCTATTCACTTCACTTCATTCACTGTCCTCTGAGGCTAGGTGCAACAGAACCATGTACGAATACACCAAAAAGCAATGATATGATGATTTCATAATGGTACTCCTGTGTCCGTACGGTCTTTGCGGTCTAGAACCATCCCGCCCGCTCCTTTGAAATGAAACCTTCTTTGAGACTCTGTCAAAGAGACCAGTTGCTTCCCTGCCAACTCAGATCCATTGTGAAGCGAATTCCATGTTTAATTATGGATCTTGGATACGACGAGAGCTTCGTTTCAGTCGAGGTTCAGTTGAGCAAGACAGGCAGGGTACCGGTATTCCAGGCGCTAATCACTGAAACGAAGAAAAAGACAAAGCCCGAAAAACGCATTTCCCGTCATCCCTACAATCCAACAACAAGTGAGGGATATTCTCATAGATGTCCATATTTGTGACATGCAAGTTGTTTGCTGTGAATCAATTATCAGGCCACACAAACAGAAACCCCGAACCCATCGATCGATCAAAACTAACTTATGGGTGGATGGATGTGACGGCTGTAGCGGTAAGTCTCCCTGATAGCGGAAATGCGGCCGCGAAATTTCTCCAACTACAGCTCGTGTCCCATTCTTTTTTTCATTCTTCTGTCTCTCGATTCTCTATCTCTCTCTCTCTCTCTCTCTCTCTCTCTGTCTGTCTTTTTTCGCATTCTTTTCATGCTCGCTTATCCACTTCCTCCCCACAATTCACAGTCGCACACGGCACTGCTAGGTAGGTAGGTAGCTACAGCATTGGATCTAACCGTCGACGTCATGCGGTCTTGATTATCAACAAAAAGTCCACCCGCTTAGCAAATTCAGTACCACGTTGACGTATGAACTTGCTCAGTGAGTGCCAGTTTCACCGTCCGGCACTTGCTCTAGTCAAACTCTGTCATCGTTGGTCAGAAAGACAGAGAGAGAAAAAGTCAATGGACCCAGGCCAGGGCGTGTTGTTCAAGTGCATGGACAGTGGAGTTTTAGTGCATGATGGTGGTGATGAATCCTCGGGGCGGGCTCCTCAGTCGATGACACCAACACACCTAAGTAACGCTGGAAAGCGAAAAACCCTGATCGCCAGAAACGAGCGCTAGTTACTGTAGCCCTGCCTGCACCTACGCCTGCGCCTACGTGTGCGCCTGCTGCTAACCTAAGTGACCCGGAAATAGATTACACGCGGCGGGGATAACACACTGCCCGTCCCTGTCCCTGTCAATGGCCGAATACGTAAAATCGAATCCATGACTCGTCTTTGACTGGAGATATGCATGTCAGTTCAGTCTTGTCTGTCTGTGTAAGTGCTTTGTTCACAATCGCATCAGAACTAGCCAAGACATATCTCATCAACTTTTTCGATGCAACCGTCGTAGTGTATGTACTGCAATATGTGCAAGACACGTACCTCATTTGATCAGTATTCTCACATCCAGACTGATATTCAACCTTGATAAACAGACGCCGGAGATAAAGACCTTGTGCAGCAAACGTGACCTAAAACGGGCGTGACGTGATGACCTGATGTCATGTTATGATGATAACAAGGCGAGTCTGTTTCCTGACTTTGCTGGTTGTATGTACAGTAAGTAGCCTGCAGCAAGCCTATCTAGATCTCACCTTGTCCAAGACAGTCAGTGACTGAAGGTGTCAAAGCGGTTGGTCAACTCGGCAACTCGAAGCCGAGCCATGTTTTATTTTTCGCGATGCGGGATGATGATGCTGTACCAGTATGTCTTCCCCGGGGACCATCACTGGTCCTATGGGATCTTGTCTTTCTCAGCCGCGTCCCTTGGCTTCTCCTTTTGACCAGGTTCTTTTCCATGGAAATCTTTCTAGAAGGCCGCGGGATTATCAGTGCATGGTACCCCCATCGGCACCGGAACGGCAATGGTGGATCTATCGGGTTGAAGATATCTTGGAAGCAGTAAATCGGCCTGTAAGAACTGTCGGACTCGCCCGAAATTTGACGAGTTGGGCACTAGACGTTCCCCATCCATCCATCTCATCACCATCACCATCACCATCACCATCTTGAACTGGTGCACGGACTTGAACAGCTCTTCGGTGCCGAAGTGGGGGTTCCTTTTGTTCAATAAGGCCAGCCAACAGTGTCACTACTGCGTGCTTATCCAGAGAAAGTTTCCATGATATCAACCCGAAAAAAGCCAGAGGGCGTGAAATGAGGTCAGCGGCTTCTCTGATACCTATTCAGGGCTGTTGGAGAATTAACTCATTCCCCTAAGCTAATGCAACCGACCTCCGTGCCGAGGTGTGGCCCGCTTTCAAATCGGTGTTTCTTAAACACCGACGTCGATATTAAGAACCCGTCGGGATTTTATACGCGATTCGAGATTGCAAGTCTTGGGTTATGTGCGTTCTATTTCCTCAGGCCGCTTTCGGTCACCTGAAAGGTGAAGCAACCCTTGAGTTACACCCGAATGAGGAAGTTGGAACGTCATATCCATGTTCGCTTTGTCAACAAACAACGGCATATGGATCAAAGTCGGCATGTCGAGAAATGCCTCAATACCCGATGGCATTGCATCAAATGCATGTAACTGAACTGGACTCCTGAGTGCGATTATCAGACACGATCAATGCCTGGCAATCTCCTTCAGATGGGTACGGGCGTAACGTTAGCTGCTCGTGATTATTCATCTCGAGGCTGCATGGCACAAGCCCAGGCCCATCATTACTTCATACATTACCAATCTATTCATGTTTCCAAGCCGTCGTCTTTCCTAGCCTCTCTCTTTGACACTTCTTTTCGCCTCACTAAACTCTTCCAGGACGCCCCATAAGAGGCTCCCAAGAGGCTCCAGACTCCAGAGCCCCTTTGGGTCTGGCGTCTTTTCGTCCCATCTTGCCGGGGTGGAGCGGAAGGCTTGCAGCAACTCGGCCGAAACCCGATTTCCGCTGCCAACGTCGCATGATATGAGCCTCAAGCAAGCCCTATGATCTGAGCTGAGCTTGGCATTGCACCCTGATGGAATGTCTCATCACCAGAAAATCTGTGTTCTGCCACTTTCACAAGGAATCACAAGCATATTCACATGGCCATGGCTTTGAAATCTCAGAATTCGTCGGCTAGGCCGATGAACATCACCTTTATAAAATGGGTCTTTCGATGACTCTCTTGAAAAAAAAAATGGGACTTAATGGGTCATCGAAGCTCGCCATGATTCTCAATTCTTGTTCTACGGGATTCGGTGTTGAGGTTTTCCTTGTCTGTGAGATAAGCCCCAAGTTGGTTCAGCCGCAAATTTGATGTGTCTACCCATGAATCAATCCGCCAAACAGGAACCAATAACAAGGCGTTTCACACATGATGGAAATCCTATGGAACAACTTCAAGCAAGCCTCATCCCTGAAAGGCTTCCAACTCCGATCATTCTCCAGTAACGTCCGGGCTATGGGTCCGATGCTTTGGACGTATCTCAACGTGAGTGCGGATCCTCCTCACGAACCACCCCCAGAAGCCTTATCACGCAAGGCTATGTCTGGCTTCTTGTCTCTCGCCTTCGAGATCGCCTGCATCCTCATCTGGCCAAGAGATTGGTTGAGCTCAGATATTGCTTCTCGCTTGAAACTATGGGGCTTGTAAATCAGGATTCTAATGGCCGAGCTTGTGACAGTCTGGTGGTATTCTAGAGTCCTTACCAGTATACCCTCGGTTAAGCACCTACTTCGAACACAACTGATAGTTACATCCCACGTCCATCGGATTAAAGATATCGAATCATCAATTCATCAAGGAAAAGTGGATGCAATATGGAAAGGGACATATTTGTCCACATGATACCGCTCTTGAATCACCAAGCTACAACAACAGCCATGTACCTATGAACAAGGATCAAACCACCAGACTGCTTGATGCACTACACATCATTGTACATGATAAGCCGGGGATGCTCTTGTTCGCAAACAGCCCATGTCCACGCGGCACTCGGCAGATAGTTCATGAGCACTGCGGCTTTGTGGCCATAAGATGCAGATTCGAATAAATTTGGATTGTGTCGGCGCACTTTCTCCACTGCATCAGCGGTGGCCAGTGCAAGGAAGTGTTGTCGATTAGGTCCACGGGGAAGCACCCTACTCCGAGGTCAGTCACAGCCGAGGTCTACTCGGGATATCGCGGTGAAGGAACGGGGAAAGGGGGTTGATTACGGGGGAAACGTACAATGCGTTTCCAAAAATTCCATGGCACAAGCACGGCTCCTTGGTGAGAAGACCATGCCTCCAGGTTATGCTCTGACCTTTCTCGATGGCTGAGTCGATACGATCTTGCAAGTCAGGGAAATACGGGCGCAGGGACGTCAGCGAATACAAGAAACCAGGGGCACCATGGCACCACTGAATGAGACTTGCGCCTTTGCCCTCCTTGAGGCTCCGCAGGCTCGACGGCCAATTCCCGTCGGGACCCTGAAGCTCGAGAAGCTTTTCCACTCGTCGTGCAAGTTGTGGAGCGAGGGATGGGTTTGAAAGAACGAGCTGTGTGATGATACCCATGTCACCATGAGCCGCTCCAAAGTACCTCTTTCCATGCCACTCCCAATTACCCCTGCCGTCGTCATCGGTGGCCATAATACGCTCTGTAAGTCTCTTGATCGGAGATTCAACGAGACTCTCACTCCTGGGAACCCAGTGTTTCACCATACGCAACATGTATAATGCACCGGCCCGCCCATAGGGTATCTCTGATGGAAAAGCATCTTCCTGGGGACTCGTATAGGGACCAAGAAGTATTGGTATATTGCTCAGGAAGGTTATCAAGTGTTCACCCTCCTTGGTTATGCACGCTCTTACTGCTTCGAAGGATAGTTTCTCGGACGATATGCCGCAGTTGCCCTTCTCTAGGACCAACTTTCCACGGTCTCCTTCCAGGTAGCGTTTCGCCCAAGACAGCAAGTCTTGGCCAGAGATTTTCAGATCTGGGTATAGTTCGGACAGTTGAAGGAACAGGTAAGCAAGACCAGTGTACCCGGTGAAGAGACCGCCAAGATGGCGTTCGTGGTAGACCTCACGAGGCGGCGTATGTCTTACGACGAGTTCAAGAGCATATGTGAGGAGCTCTTTGGGATCCGAGCCGAGTTTCTGGGGAGGTAGGTTATTCGATATATATCGTTGAGTCATGCTGGCGGCGATGGTATATGCATTCGTGAGTCTCTGGTAAAGCTATAGAGAGCGATTCGCGTTATCATTATCTGGATGAGGCTGTCGTTAATGTTGGGCTCGACATGATGTTATACTGGTACGCGCGCTCCTAGTGACGCATACCTTTCATCTTTTGGGGATGATCAGCAACACGTTACCATGTAATTGGAGGAGGGGCAAAAGACGAGGCTCACGCGACAAAGCATACCACCAATGTACATACAAAAGAACAGGCTCTCCAGACACGACAAAAGAGATTATAATAGGCTCAAAGGTCAGGTTTGAAACAACCCTGCCTTGTTCCAAGGTCGATCGCTTACTATATACGGCTCATGACAAACAGAAGCCCTACGATGAAGTTTCCCCAGGCTCCCGAAACTTGGGGCTGATGGTGGGTCATGAGTTCCCGGCGGAGGTGGGTCCTCTGGGACATTTCTTCCAGCGATCTGCAAGTTGACGTTGATGCGGCGTTGGAGGGGATTACAGGGCTAGCAGGGTTAATAGGTCGTTCTTGGGAAGAGGAGAGAGAATCACTTGGCAAAAGTACTGCATGCCATATGAATGGATAAATAACTGATGAAACTCTTATCTCAGAAGTTGTCAAAAAGCGTAACATACACATCATCGTCACTGGCTTGTTCCCCGAGTTTCGTAGGAGCCTGTGACGATTTAAGGTAGCCCCACTCGTAGGGCCTTGAGGTGCCAATGACGACATCGATTAGAGCTTCTCTCCCTTGAGCTTCCATGGTTTAGGGTGGAATGTCAAGCTTGTGATTGCCAACCTTGCTGTGATATAAACAAAGCGAAGCATATCACCTCTTTTTCACTTGGCAACATCAAAGCGCTCTTACAACGATTCGTTCCTGTACACGATCACCAGAAATCGCAAACTTACTCCGACTTTCGCATTCAGCAAACTACCATGGCCGACACAGCTGAAGCTTCGGGGGCTGATCACCAGCAGGAACCCGCCAAGCGCAACAGAGTGGTTGACTCTGTTGGAGAGAAAGCTCAAGAAGTCTTGTATGTATCAATTACATCCATTCTTTTCTTCTTCTTCTTCTTCTTCTTCTTCTTCTTCTTCTTCTTCTTCTTCTTCTTCTTGTAGCTGACAACATCACTAGTAAGGAGGACTATGCCCAGGCTCGAGAGCATGTCGCCAGTGCTGCCAAGAGTCGATCCTACCTCTACCCGATCAAGGTACAGTATCTCCTCGCTTGACCCCCAGGGAGGTCACTTACTAATGTAACACGTCTTGAACAGGGAATTTTCTACTTCATCTCCCATCGCTCACTTTGGAAGCCATTCATCTCTAAGCTC
Organism: Fusarium pseudonygamai; assembly: GCA_013186785.1. Lineage (NCBI taxonomy): Eukaryota > Fungi > Ascomycota > Sordariomycetes > Hypocreales > Nectriaceae > Fusarium > Fusarium pseudonygamai. The sequence goes on from JAAQRH010000071.1 coordinate 24,293, forward strand.
GGTCCGCTGGTCCTCCTCTCTACCGGTGTCATTGGTGGCATGTTCTTCTTTACATACTTGCCACAGCTCGCCGTACTATTTTTCGTGAATGGCCCTATTGCGCCCTTCTCTGCCGTTCTGTTGGTTCTCAATGAGAGTACCACCATCATCAACCTTGTGTCTCGCAACTACCTCCTTCAAGATGCCCTTCTGGACGTGTTTGATGGCACACTCCTTGCCCGTGGAGATACCCAAATCGTGAGCGAGGGACGAGAGGTCAAGTCTGGGTCAGATCCGATGCAGAAGCTTGGCAAGATCATCAAGAGCCCCTTTGAAAAGTTCAGCCCCAAGGCCATTGTCCGCTACGTGATGTACCTGCCTCTCAACGCCATCCCGGTTGTTGGTACGGTCATCTTCATCCTCATTCAAGGTAAAAATGCACCATCAATAATTACATCACTCCACTGACCACACCTAGGTCGCACTCGAGGCAAGGGAGTTCACGGTCGAGTAAGTTGTCTCTCAGCTGGGGGTTGACCAGAGCTAACAGTGTTCGTTCTAGTATTTCCAACTCAAGAAATGGACGCAGCCCAAGAGAGAGGATTGGCTTACCAAGAATGTTGGCCCCTACACTGCGTACGTATTTATCCATCTGCTTCCTGGTTGACCCCTGGTAGCACAAATGAGCCAAATTTAGCTGACTGAAATGTGTAAAAGTTTTGGACTGGTTGCCACTCTTCTCGAGATGATTCCTGTTGCTTCAATGTTTTTCACATTCAGTAACACAGGTGAGTCTGAAGCGAACTCGCATTGCGCCAAGCTAACGTCAACAAGTTGGAGCTGCCCTCTGGGCTGCTGATATTGAGGACAAGAATGCCTCAATGACTGATGGAACCGCCCCTACTCTGCGTGAAACCGCAAAAAAGGCCGAATAAGCGCATTTGTCTTCGCACAACAGGCTAAGCCTCAAAGCCACGCAACATCCATGATCTGCGAGACACTGTGTCCAAAACACGAGAGCAAGATTGATGATATGGATTTGATTCTGATATTCTGAGGGTTGGAGGTTTGCAAAATATAAGGGATGCATGAGGTAGCCACGAGTTCCTGCCTACCTATATAAGGCACCTAACCTTAGAATACAGGCGAACGCTTTCGTGAACCCAATACAGGAAGGAATTTCCATCAGGTAGTTACATCAGCCAGGAAGGGAGGAATGGTCTGGAAGAGATGTCTTAGTTCTAGGTTCAGGTGCCAGTTTTCTTTTTCGCAAAACTTTCATTGTCTCGATTTGTCTCATTCTTTACACGTCAAAGTGAGCCTCGCAACTATCCCCCTATTTGAATCTCTGAGTCTTTGCTGTTCAATATGAAAACGCGCCATTGTCTAAGTCTTCGCTTAAGATCTGCTCTTGACAGCAATCAGGTTCAGAACTAGAGCCACCCTCACCTTTTGAAACGCTGATCCTCTTTCGAGAAAATGTCAACTGCGAGTCTTGATCCTTGTCGTTGTTCTTGGTTTGACTGATAATGCCACGAGACGACATCTTCCAAGTCTTCACAGTCACTCATACCTAGTCAACCAAGAAGACGATGAAGAATTAGCGCTCTTCTATACGCCTGGACGCTCAACAAAGACAAACTCAATGCATCACAGAACATTTCATCCCTGATGCGACCCGACGGCAAGCTGCATCTCGCCTCGTTGCCGAGGCTCGTTACAGGTGCCATGTCTGCACGGATTGCATGTAAAGTCTGGGATTCTGGCCCCCGGACTGTGGAACCTCCAACAACCAGGCCGTTGATCCCCAACGGTCAAAGGCCCGACGTGGTTTGTGTTCCACCGCTTAACGAGGCCAAGATCTCGTCTACCAACAGTTTACCAATGCAAGTTAGATCCCGCAATGCGAGTCAGAGCGAGATACGGCCGTACGAGGATTAATCTGATACAGGTCATGTGTGACCTGACGAGTTCACTAGAGTGAAAGGGACAGCTCCCAAGCATATGATCACTTGCTTATTCTCGACATGTCTTGGAATATGATGTACAGAATATCACTGGATATCGGCAGGAATAGGCTGGCTCATACTCAAGTGAGATCGATTCTGGAAGCCATCCCTTTTGTGTTGTTTCCTCGAAGAAACATGATGGGAGATGAAGGATGGCCTGTGACATGGCACGTGGAAACAATCACCGGCTGATGAAGCAGAGGCGGTAGCAAGGACACTTCCTACATGCAATCAAGCGATAATACAACCTCAAACTCAAGTTTCTTGTCCTAAAAGATGGAGAGGAAAACTGAATAAGCTTCGACAACAGCTGTGTAAGCTCATCCCCATTGTATCTGCCTCCGTGTCATAAGAAGACGGAACTATACGCCTGTCCAGGATCCCGGGATCGCTTCCATCGGGAGGAAGGCAAGAAATCAGCCGGACATGTTATATGGGGTACGAAGAAGGCTATATACGACCATCAACAACCGGAGCACCGCGGACGACGGTCCAATCTAGCAAAACATATGCAAAAGTCGCCACCGCAATGACACTGATCCTTGCAAGCACTTGTAACCCAATGGACCTGGAAATACAGCTTGTACGCTCATGCTGTGGCAGACTTTCAGGGGTGAATTCAAATATCTGGCATTAGAGGGTACGTTCCGCCTATAAGGTTGCAAGATGTGTGCCCCTTGGCCAGTCACTGGCAAAAGTATTGTGACAGCTGCTGCCAGTTGCACACTTTGCATCTCCTATCTTTTGCGCTGTCCATGATTCACTCCCTCCTACGTATGCCTTGAACTGCTTGACTACTTTTCTTCATCATTCTTCTCACTTCTCCTGACCTTATTTTCTTCCGCTTCACAAATCTCGCTCTCGTGTTCTCCTCATCACCTCGAGCAAGCACCAAGGAATAATATCCTAGGAGTCGACAATCACTCGTTTACCTTACTTGTATCTTTTATTCTACTATCGACTCATTCATTCGTTTAATCACTTCTGTAATAAACTCTGTTCACCGAATCGTTCTGGTGAGTTCAAAAAGCAATATCTGCGTTTGCTCGAGGACGAACAGTATTCGCTGACCCAAAGAACCAACAGCACTACAACATCTTCATCATGAGACCACCTAACATTCCTTTGTTCACCGTCCTATCGGTGCTTCTAATGCTATCTTGTCTTCTGGGTAGCGCAGCCGGGCTTGGTCCCCGGCAGCATCGGGGTGCTCGCAAAGATGTGCGCGGCAATACTTTCATCGAAGCTCGCAATCCTTTGGGTAACGCTCTCGCTGATGGTTATGGTCCACCTCCTCCCTATTATACGGGGGAACCAGTTGCTCCATTGACATCTCGTAAGTATTACGCTCTGACTTGAGGTCCTCCTCAAATCTAACATTGTCAGATCACACTCTCGAGGAGTCCACTGCAACAGAAACTCAGACTGGAGCTTCCCAAGCTAGTGTGACATCTAAGTCAAATGTTTCTTCTCACTATGATACTGTCTCTTCTGGCAGCTCCTCTGTCTCTGTATCCTCAGCACTCGGGACCGGCACTGCCATGATAACTGTTGGTTCAAGCGCCAAGGCTGGCAGTACATCCGGCTCCGAGGCATCGTCGAGTGTTCACTTGACAGCTTCGGGCTCTTTCCTTGGGACTGAGACTTCTGGTGCTGAAACTTCCTCAATTTCGACTGGTCAAGTTTCTACTATTTCGGGTACTAATTCTTCGTTGACTGGCACTTATCCCTCTGCGGGCACCTCATCACCCGGAACGGTAACTGCATTGCCTTCAGGTTCTGCCTCATCTACCACGGTCTCTGGTTTCTTTAATGAAACAAATATGATCACTGAGAGTGTCTCTCACACACAAACAATGTCGAGTGCTGAAGCTTCAGGTGATTTCACTACAACGGAGCTTACTTCTCGCTTCGAGAGTAGCGTAATAAAGGTTGGGTCGACAACAACGACAACAAAAATGCTTAATGTGACAGTGACAGTCGCACCCAGTTCTTCAAGTGGTATCCTATCAAGCCTTTCATCTTTGACTGTCCCCATGACTGCAGACAAAACCACCACAGTCACAGTCATCCCACAACAAAACTCATCTGGACTTTCTACTGGGGGTCTTGCTACTGATACTGATTCGGCGGCGCACTCAACATTGGGCAGTCTGGCCACTGAATCAACCAAGTCTGTCACAGTCCAGAGCACTCTGACCGAGGTTGCTATTTCAGAATTGACTCAAAAGTCCACCCTGGCTTCGAGCATTCCTGTCAACAGAACTGTGAGCTTCACTACTACTGCCTACTTCACTACAACAGTCGGAGTTCCTGTCTCATCTTCTGTTCTGTCAAATTTATCTGGCATTTCAAGCTCTACTATTGTTGCTTCTGATGACTCGTCAGGGGCTGGAACAGGAGACTCGTCAGCGATCATGGCATCCATTACTGTTGCCCTTTCCACCACAGTTACCACGAGCAAGACATACACTGCACTCAACGTCACCTCGCCAGCGACAAGCTCTTCTTTCTCTTCAGTTCCGACCTTGGTGAGTAGCGCGAGCGTTGGTATTTCCGAGTCAAATATTGCTACAACCTCGAACCGATTGTCTTCAGAGACTCTCTTCGCATCAACAGCTCTACCCACCAATACGACCTCTGACTCATTCACCAAGTCCTTCGTTATGACTACTGTGTTTGAGGGCTCGGTTATTACTATCTTCCCAGGCGGTATCATTCCAACCGAGAGCGCTTCAAGTATGATGAACAAATCTGTTTCTACACAGTATTCCACATCTGCCCCTTCGCGCTTCAATTCGTCAATGTCCATCAGGCGGACTTCATTGTCTTCTCAGACAGACTCCTGGTTTGACTGGCCGACTTCGACGCTGACGACTTCACACACTTCGGAAGCAACTTTGGAGGTTCCGTCACTTTCTTTTCCAAGCTCTTGGCTCTCGATCATTACCACTCCAATGACGCCTCCCAGTGTGTCTACCACGTCAACTCGAGGCCCAACTGATGGCTCAGCACTTGGCAATGTAACGGTGATCAAGATAACAATGACTTCTACCATCACTAGCAGTCTCGCACCAACAAGCCTATCCTCGTCTGGCAATGACACGGTGGCCCATACCACTAGTGGGTACAACTTTTCTAAAAGTGTGGGATCCAGCAAGAGCGCATTCAGTTCTCAGTCGACCTCTGTCGGCAGCTTTCCTGGTATCAGTACCGTCATCATATCTAAGCAGCCTACCAACTTCCCCTTTCCAACTAACACAAGCTTGGTTTGGCAGTCAGAAACATCTTCAGTGTCACTCTCTGAATCTGAAAAAATCACCGGCCCCGAAGACAGTGATGCTACATTCTCTGTGACAACAGCTGGATTCAATAGTACCGCTCCTTATACCAACTCGACTACCATTACGGCCAGTGAAACATATCCTTCAAGTAATGGGGATGGGACGCCGTCCATAATAACTGCAGGGGCCTCTGCATCGTGGAACACGACTAGCAGCGCTCAGAGGTTCACCAACTCAACTATCCAGACAACAGTTACCGCTACCCGCACTGGCTCTGATCTAGTTTCTGGAACTCAAACTTTGAGCGACACAGCTGCCATCACTCTTCAACCGCCCGCTTCGCTGAACGTTACACTCACCACGTTCACAGATGTGAAAGTAACTATCATCATGCCGACTTTCTCGACGACATCTAAGAGCAATCTCCTCCCAACAGTATCGACAAGCACGATCCCCTTCCCTCTTCCATCAAACACGACATTGACGGGAACTGGCACTTCCCTTCCACCAAGTGGTACAGGGCCTCGAATCACCATTACCGGAACCTTGGAAGAATTTTCAACATCCAGTGTGACCATTTCACCATCGGTCGGGGCAACCTATCACACTGTGAACACCACAGTAGCTGGCCCCACGACTGATACTTCGGCGTCTGCTTCGGGAACAAATGAGCCACTCTTCCCGGTCTCCAACTCAACGAGTTTGGGCACTATAAGTCTCTCAACAGTCGCTTCATGGAGGCCAGATCCCGAGCCATGGACGAGCTGGTCAACATTGAGCCTCACGAATGAGCCAGTTGTCTCCACATGGACTGTAAATAGCGAGATTTCGGAATGGACGTCGTACACTCGAACTACCACCAAGTCTTTGACTCCTACTTCAGTAGAGGCAAGCATGTCCCACTCTTCTGTTCACAACCTCAGCAGTGCAACCTCGGGGTCAACCTCTTATACTCGTACCACGACTGTGACTCTCAAAACCACTTTGGAAGAGTCCAGCACTTCCCCGTCCACGAGTGGCAACAGGAGTAGTGCAGCCTCAGAGTCCATTTCATATACTCATACAACAACCGAATTCCGCACTACGACTTTGGGAGGACCAGGCGCGTCCTCACCTGCCCTCAACAGCTCAAGCAGTGGTGGTTCATTGTCAACCTCATACACTCGTACTACGACATTGACTCTTACAACTACTTTGGCAGAACCCCCGACATCTCAAATATCTGGGGCTGCAGTTACAGATTCATCAGTTTCCACATGGACTAACATAACCTCTGGGGTTTCTGGCTTCACGAGCACAGAGACTATCTCATTAGCCACCGTGACATCGACGCTCTCCGGAACACTGACAACTTTCTTGACAACTGGTAGCGCAAAGGGGGTATCGACCAGCCTTGAGAGTTCCGCCTTGGCACCAATCCCAGTGGGTAACTCAACTCTATCACAGGCTGATGGGAGAGCATCTTCGGGAATTGATACTTTGACGGGCACACACTTGTTGACTGGCTCGGCGGGAACAGCTACTCCATGCGAATCTACGTCTACTAGCTCATCGACCTGTACGGAATCAGTGTACGACACCCCGACCCATACAGCGATTCCAGCTAGTACCGATTGCTTGACTGCAACGAATCGACCAGACTTATCGTTGTCGTACGTATCGGCAGTAACAGCCACTGAAGACGTCTCATCGACCTGCAACACAACAAGCAGCACGGTGCATTGGTCGAACATGACTCACACATTTGGTGTAAAAGGTTTGTGATATTCTTGATGGGTGAAATCACCAAACTAATGAAGATCAGACACGGAAACGAGCACCTACCAGCCGCTTACAACATTGCGGACAGTCACAAAAGCGCAGACTGAAGAAGGATCCGGATCGGCTGGGGACGATTATCCCACGCCCACAGACAGGTTCCCCGAGGATCCCAACTTTCCATGGGGCAATGACTCCCCAATCCATCGTCATCAGAACTCGTCTGAGCTTAGCCCTGGCGAGAATGACGGCGATGGCGATGGAGGTCTGAGCAAGAGAAGCAACTGGCGCCTGCGGTGGGAGAATGCCAGAGACAAACTGGAAGGTCTCTGGCGTGGACAGCTTTGAAGTCAGAAGACTAAGTAAGTCTCGGGAGGAACAAGGCATGCTTTGGATTGTGTTTGTAAGACATTCCCTGATTATGAAGCATGGCATAACGGGGGTTCGTTTCTTTCTACGGACATGTTGGTTTTCCTTGTATGGACTCCATTTCTATTCTAATTCAGCCCTGTTTGTTGGCTTCGATTTCGATTTCGATTTCGATTTCGGTTTCGGTATTTCGGGCAACCTGAGGGTCCGGTCAGGGATCATGATCAGTGGTCAGACCAGGCCAGTCAGGGCAAGGGTAGGGAGCCTTGGTTTATTGCGAGACGAGACTTGATATGAGTTGGTTGAAAACACAGACGTTAGGGATGTGTGTACAAGACTTATATAGTTCATGCTATTAATCGTGTCGAGATTCTAATACGTATCGTTTTTCTTTGACCAACTCATCTGGTACGGGTCTTTTTGATCGCGTGCTTTGTAACAGATGCTAATAGTTAATGGATGGATGTGAAGGTGAGACATGTGAGTGGATCATTGGTATTCTTGGCTGGTACTACGAATCCAACATGTACGCGTATTGCCAAGAGATAGGGACATATGTAATCACCTAAATAAAGAAGCCGGCAAGTTGATTGTGATTAACACGACAAGTCTGCTGACTCAGTTCACGAGAGTGTCTCTTACCGCGGGAGGCGTCTTGGGAGTGTACGTTGTAGATGTATGAAGACCTGCGATTGCCTCTTTCTGACCAACGGCGGTGGACGGTAAGTGGGCAAGAGGCAGGAACCTAAGTGCATGAAATAGCTGAGCCAATCACGTTCGCGCAAGAACGAAAAAGTGAAGTTAAAATCGTCGTCATCGGCAGGAGGGGTCGTTCCTTCCGGCCCCAGATTACACTTGAACTTTACCCAAAGCGGATCCCTTGCCACCGAGACATCCGACGCCTCAAGAGTAAAGCACGCTAACTACCATCAGCTGCACTCGAGCCTTTCCCTCTTTCAATCCTTTCTTTATTAATTCCACATCACTAAACAATACCAACGACAACATCGCCAAACCAATTACTTAAATCATCGCAATACACATACCAACACCCGCAAACTCCATCGCACCATGCTTTTCAAGCCGCTCGCCCTTGCAGCGACCGCCGCTGCTGTGCTCATCGTCCCAGAGACCTCTGACAAGGACGACAGCATCTTCCGCACTCTTCCCATCGAGGTCGACACTTTCGAGATTCCCGAGACCGCCTATGGCCAAGTCGTCGACGTCCCTTGCCTTCAGTGCCGCGGCCATAATAGCCAGCTCGAACTCAATTTCGGGATTCAAGACCGTCGCCTGGTTTTAAACGGTTTCGAACTCTATCCTCACGCCGACCCTTGGAATGGAGACCTGTCGGCTGCTGTTATCAAGGCCAACGGCAAGAGCGATATGCGACGACTGGGATACGGTTTGGCTATCCGACCTGAAGGAGTCGACAAGGATCAACATCTCGAGGTTGTCAATGTCGAAGTTAGAATCATCGAAGTCGGCGACCGTTTCGTCGACGGTGTCCCTCCTGTCACAGTAAAGCTCATCAAGGCTCCTGTTGGCGAGATCATCATCGGAAGCATCGAGGTCAAGGGCGATGGCGAGAAGGCACCAGAGGACTGTGATATGTGGTGCCGCGCCAAGGGTATGATCCACGATTCCTGGAAGGATGTCAAGGGCAAGTTCAAAGGCAAGGGCTGCCACGGAATGAAGGGTAAGGGTAAGGGTAAG
>JAAQRH010000072.1:0-33543 GCA_013186785.1 Fusarium pseudonygamai
AGGCAGTCATCACCGCCAAATCCCTCAGGACAGGCGCATTTTCCGTTGAACTCATTACAGCCAGCATATTGAGCACACGTGTGTGCAGGAAGGAGACAATTGAAACTATAGATATATCAGTATGGGAAATCCGACTTCGTGGGGATTCGGAATCGCATTGACGCACCAAGGAGGACAGCCATCCGGGCGATCACCCATGAGAGCTAGTTGTGCCCGTAGTTGATCGGCCTGCGAGTAAGTTGAGTTCTGGGAAGCCATGGCCAGACCAGGCCAGAGGGCCAGAGAGCCCCATAGGAGGCTCTTCAGAGAAGAAGAAGCCATGACTGCAGCGATAGGAACACGATGCAGTCTGGTGATGGAACAATGTTGATGTTGGAGGCTGGTTTGTTGAACAACCGATGCTTGTGAGCGCGACCGGGATAAGCTGTTTCACCGAAGAGTGGCGCCCCGCGTTCCATTTAGGCAGGTACTGAGACGTGCAGCTGGCCGTAGGGTAAATTGTGAGTGGCTGCCATAGCCGCTAAATATGGGTCTCATGACTCGATACAGCTATCAGGTCATCGAAAACAGCGTGCGGAGGGCATGACAACTAACTTCACTTCTTGAGCCGGAATCGGCCAATGGAAAGAATAGTCTTGCCCACGTATCAAATCTCCCTGATGGCAAGCCTTCTATGCACGTATGGAACTAAAATAGGTACAGTTGTCATGAGGGTATTTCATGCGCTGACACGCATTTGCGTTTCAGTGATAAATCTGACGTCACTAACTGGAGCTGATGATAAGTCTAACTGTCTTGTTGATCTCCAATTGTCATGACTGTACATTAGCAGATATCCATGATTCACCATCTACCAAACCAGAACCGAAAACGCGAACGTTTTATCTACTGCTTACTATTAGTCGAAGGTATTGTCCTATTAAAATTTCCAGCTTATGATGCTTAGCACGTCTTGTAATTCTCTACTCCTTTAACAAATCTCGATACCCTATGCTTCATATTTTTCATACTCTACGTATTTTTATTCTAACTCATTCTATACTATGAACTACCTAGATACCATAAAGCGGAAAAACCATTAATATTCGTATCCCGTATCATGGATCATAGTTATTACCTATACATATGGTATTGCAATACTACGCCAGGTCGCAAAACTGCTCTTCCACCATACATGGGATTGGTGACATGTCATGAACATTCATGCCGGCACTGTTACATCGATATGGCCACGTAACATGCAGTGTTCGATGGAGATAACTATAAATAAATATTAACCAATAGTTGAGTTGAAACATGAAATGTCATAGTGAATATCGAACTGTCTCATGACGGATAATGGCCGCGTGGAAACGCTATCCACGGATACTTTCGCTATATAAACCTTCTAACAAACTTAGATCGAGAGACTTGAAGATACTGCACCTGCACCAGGATCATAAAGTGACCTACAATGATTACCTGGAGACCAAATGTGAATGATACCGTGGTATGGTGGAAGCTACCAAATTTGAAGTTTTATTAGCGGTGCTATCCCCAGATTTTACCCCTGTCATTCTCGATCAAGCTTTGCGGGGAAGCTCTCAAGCAGCTTATCATCATGACCAGCAACCATTGCCACCACACTCATAATTGCATACAATGGACTCGACGAGGTATTCATAGACCCCGATGACAGTGGTTCAATACCAATTGCCCTGCCATATAAGTGAATCCATAGTGAATTGCCCAACTTAACAAGGTAAAAGGCGTTTATGACGTTGAATGGCGCTTCGAGACAGAAGGGCGCGTGAATGTGGGGCTTTGTCAGGTCCACCAACCTTGAGTTCAGCATTGACAGTTCAAATGAAGTAGGTACTACTTAAAAGGCCGATACCGCCATCGATAATTATCTGTTACAAGATTCGGAATCGCCAGTCATAGGAATCTGACCACATCTAAGGCTAACATGGTTCGAATTGCACCTTTCGCTGTTGAACAATGGATGGACGAGTACGAGACAACTCCTGGGGTCCTGAACGTTGCTGAGACGTGTGCTGCGTCTGTATCGATTGACGATTTGGTCGGCATGTGCAAAGACCCCAAAGCACAAGGTCCTATTGATACAAGCCTCAAACTAACATACGGCCCTATCCCCGGTTCCAACGTATTAAGAGAGAGAATAGCTGTCCAATACAGCACCGAAGACACAAAACTTGTTGCAGAAGATATTGTTGTTACACAAGGCGCGATCGGTGCCAACTTCCTGGCCCTGTATAGCCTCATTGGGCCAAATGATCACGTAGTTTGCGTTTATCCGACATACCAGCAGCTATATGAGGTTCCGCGAAGCATTGGAGCTGAAGTCTCATTATGGAAGCTGAAGGAAGAAGAGAGCTTCGTTCCCAACGTGGATGAGCTGATCAACCTCATCCGAAAGAACACAAAGGTGAGCATTTTCAAGCGGTACAAAGAAATGGTTACTTACTGTGGTGTTAGATGATCATCATAAACAATCCTAACAATCCTACTGGTGCACCTATCCATAACAGTGAACTGGGGCGCATTGCTCAAATAGCAAAGGAGAAAGACATCATCCTGTTTTCTGACGAAGTCTACCGCCCACTCTTCCATGGCGGGGCTTCTGCTCAAATTGACATACCGAAGTCTGCTACGACCTTGGGTTATGAAAGAACGATCACGACGGGATCCATGTCCAAAGGATATGCTCTGGCTGGAATTCGGGTCGGCTGGATTGCAAGCAAGGACAAGTCCATCATCTCAGCGATCATGGCCGCGCGAGACTACACCACAATCAGCGTTTCCCAGATCGATGACCAGGTCGCGAGATACGCCTTATCGCCAGCAGTTCTCCCTTCTTTAGTTGATCGCAACTTGACCCTGGCGAGGAACAATGCGAAACTGGTCAAAGAGTTTATCGGACGCTATCAGGCCGTATGTTCCTGGGTAGAGCCCACGGCCGGGACGACAGCATTTGTTCGTTTCTTCAAGAATGGCCAGCCCATAAATGATGTTGACTTCTGCTTGGACCTGCTAAGCAAGAACAATGTCCTGTTTGTGGCAGGTTCGAAATGCTTTGGGAACGACGAGGACTTTAAGGGATATATAAGAATGGGGTATGTTTGTGAGACACATGTTCTAGTCGAGGGGTTGAAGCGATTGGGTGCTTACATCGACGCAAACTTGCTGTAGTTACAGACCCAGGTTGGCAGCCCAGAGGTTACACGATTGCTTCCACTGAATCTCGCATTTGGTTCATATCGAGCTGCATCAGATAAAGTGAACCCGAGTTGCATGGATCAGCGGCATTTACAACTCAAGTCGGCCAAGGCGTCGTCGTCAGCTGGCAGGTACTCCGTAGTGTTCAACGGGTTGTGCAAATACTCGCACGGCAACACGGAAAGTGGGAGAAGTGCAAGTGTTAATTGCTACACGACAGGAGACATGGGTCAAATCCAACTCTTTTTGGCTGACAGCCTAACAGATCGACCATCTTGTTTTTCAGAATGTTAATTCATCTGCCAGGTACAGTCTCCAAACCTGCACTCTAATTCGATAGCGATGATGATCAATTCTTGGCAGCTCTTCTTGGCCTGTGAGCATGTACAAATCTCGTATTATCCAGATACCAAGAGTTTCGAGTTTTGATGTTTAGTAATTTTCAAGTCGGTAATTACAACACGCCGTGATAGCCGTACCTTTCTACAAGAAGCAAGGTGTAAAGTCAAAATGATCCATGGTAACTTTGACGTGAATAGTTAGGGCAGTAGAAATTTCGACGCTGACGGGTGTGCTTAGCTTCCGATCGTACAGAGAGATGGAACTTAAACTGACAAAATAATTAATTAGCACCGGGCTTCGTAAGCCTCAAACAACTAAATAACTAGTACCCGCCCACCTAGCGCATCATCCCACGGATCCTTGGATTTGCAGCTGAGGGGTGACAGAAAGCGCAAGACAGAAACGGCCACTACCACAAGCCCATTGCGTCTTATGTTTTGTTTCTGCCCATCACCAGTCCAGAGAGACGCTGACGACTCGCCCTTTTTTAGCGCAAGGGTCAACGAGACATGGCGCTACAGCGTGCACGCACTCAAGTCAAGAGGCAAGTTCCCAAGTTGGTAATAGTTTTGCTAGTGATCCAAGTGGGAAAGTCCCGAGTCTGGTCTGGTGTGCTCGTCGTTTGTTACCAAGCTTGCGTGGCCCCCCCGTGCCGTTTCTTCCACTTCATCCATCATCTCCTGTCAATCGACAATCTTTCGCTCATTGTTAACCCTGATTCGTTACTTCGTTTTCCTTTCCACCCTTGTTCTTTTCATATTCTCCAGAATTCCCCTCTTCCATCAGTTGCATTTACATACATACATACGTACTACATACATATATACATACATACATACATACAGTTGTCCTAGGCTCCGCCACATCTGGCCTATCTTTGGGTCTCTTACCCTGTGTTTCTTTAGCTGGCGTTTCTTGCGACATCCTGCTGTGTCCAATGTCCTAGTGCAACTGACCTAACGTATTGGTTAGCTGTTAAGCGCTTCTTTGCACTACTTCGCCCTTCAAACAAATTGATACCTATCAACTTAACCCAACTCAACTTACGTCTCATATCCTTACTCTCTCTCTATCTCTCTCCCCCTACTTATATATACACAAAAGGCACTTGCCATTTTACAGCATTCTTACATCTCAGTTGGTTGGCCCCGCGCCAATTCACCTTATGGAGGAGGGTGGCGTTACTCCGTTCGACGCCATTCCTGAACTCATCTCTTCCTGGCTCTTGCCTGCCTCTCCCTCGTGGCTGCAATGAAGTCGTCTCTTGTGGGTGCTTCGCTGGTTTCGACATTGGGCCTTGTGCAAGCCCAAACCATCCAGTGGAACATCGAGGGTCGTCATCCTCAACCACATTTGGCCCGTCGCGCCAAAACGACATATGAAGAGGCCATCAGTAATGACAGATCTGAGGGAGGCTACTTTACAGAGGTCACGATCGGCAGTCCGCCTCAGAACATTACCCTTCAGCTCGATACCGGGAGTAGCGATGTATGGGTTCCCTGGAACTGCGCAGATATCTGCGAGGATGACAAGAATGGAAAAAGTGGTTGCCCTCTTGGAAGCTGTAAGATGGCACCCCGACAAGTGTTAGGCTTCATTACTGACAATTGAACAGTTGACCCTGATAAGTCCAAGACATTCAAACATGTCGCGCCTGGAATGTTCGGCATCACCTTTGTAGATGACAGTTATGTCAAGGGCGATTATTTTGAAGATCACTTTGAGTTGGACGGCGCTGTCATCAACAATCTGACCATGGGACTGGCTATCAAGACCAACATTTCATATGGCCTGATTGGCGTTGGTTACGCCAAGAACGAGGCATCGGGCAGCACCGCGGATGTCATTTATCCCAACCTCCCTGTTGCGATGTACCAAGCAGGCTATATCAACACCATCGCCTACAGTGTGTGGCTCAACGACCTAGATGCCAAGGCCGGCAGTATTCTATTCGGAGGGGTTGACACAGCAAAGTACGTGGGCGATATGCACCGAATCGACATTCAAAAGTTGGATGGCCATTACTACCACTTCGTTGTGGCCTTGACCTCACTGGTCGCCACTAGCTCCAGCGGCAGCGATGTCCTGACCTCCGATAGTTTCCCCATTCAGGCCGTTCTCGATTCCGGAACCACGTTGAGCTACCTTCCCCAAGATCTGGCCCATGAGATCTGGGAAGAAGTTGGTGCTGTGTGGTCGCCATACTATGGAGTAGCTGTTCTGCCATGTGCTTACGGCCGGAACCAAGGGAATTTCACATTTGGATTTGCAGGCCCTGAAGGTCCCAGCATCAGTGTAGGGATGGACGAGCTCGTCCTTACCATGACCAGCGACGCGGCCAATATGCCATCCTTTGAATCCGGCGCGTACAAGGGCGAGAACATATGTACCTTTGGTATACAAAACGACACCAACGATCTGTATTTGCTTGGTAACACCTTTCTTCGATCCGCCTATGTCGTCTATGACCTGGTAAATAACGAAGTTGGAATTGCTGCCACTGATTTCAATTCGACGAAAAGCAAACGAGTCCCATTTAAGAGCTATGGGGCTACTATTCCATCCGCAACGGCAGCAAGTAATCAGCACAGAGCAACCGAGAAACCAACAGTCCCGGGTCATAACTTTACTGCTGCTGAAGGATTTCAAGAATCGGACTCGGATGGAAATGATGATGAGGACAACGCGGGATCATTGCTTGCCCCCGGGACAACACCTTTGGCGCTGGTCATTACCACTATGAGCTTCATGCTTGCAGGCGGAGGGATTTTCTCGAGCATTTTTTGATGATGCGGTCTTCAGGAGTTTTGGCTGCATTGCATAAGTCATCTGCTTCAGAGACTAACAGGTTCATGACACTGGCGTTGAACAAGGGTTGCATTGACATGGGCTGATTTTGGCGTTTTACGGCCGGATGGAGCCGTCGGTAATGAAGATACAAAAAGGGCGCAATGGGTGATGAGACTACACAAGTGATACCAGTAAAAGAATGGCATAAAGAGCCTAAAAGGATATTTATAAATGAAGATGTTAATGATGCATACATTTGTCGGGGAAAATCCCGAGGTCTCAACAGACTGGCAGCAGTTTTGTACGTTGGCAGCTCTCAGATGGGACCTATATTCAATTCTTAACAACTCAAAACATATCCTTAAATAGCTTTCCAAGAATATGTTGCGTTCAAAGTAATGTCATCTCAGAACGTTTGGACGTTGTCTTGTTCCATTCCTGTCGAGGCATGGAGGCGTTCGGTTGAGGCGCCCACACTCAGGTTAACTACAGTGCCATTAATGGCGGGAATTAAGCGCTGAGCGAATCAGAACTGCGCTCACATGTGGCGCTGTACCTCCATCCTGCTAATCCCGACACCAAAGAAAAAAGTTTCCAATGGAGCGTCGATCATTGGCAACCCTTTCCTCAACTTCTTTACTGAAGTCCAAGATTGCAAGATGAGGGCAACATGGGCTGCCAGATGGCTCAATTGCCGTCTGCTCCTCGGCACCCAGCAGCCAAGCTGTGGTAGCCATTCTTTTACTCTATCAGCTGCCGCTCCCGTGTGGGAGAGTCGACGAGCCTTCAGTCAGACCAAGCGTAGCTGCAGTGCGGCGCAAGAAGCGTGAGTTCTCGATTGCCCCCCCCTTTTGCTTGCTGAACACAATGCTAATACCATAGATAGTCTCAAGAAAGCCCAGGAAGATGCTGCCAGTTTGACGCCCGAGTATGTCGCCGCCAACATGTCCACTGAGGAGGCCAAGCGCCTGTCGCGTGTGCGCAACATCGGTATCGCTGTATGATCAACGACCGTCACCAGTTCACCCCCTTATGCTAACAAGAACGAAACAGGCCCATATCGACAGCGGAAAGACAACAGTCAGTGAACGAGTCCTGTTCTACACCGGCCGAATCAATTCGATCCACGAAGTTCGAGGAAAGGATTCCGTCGGCGCCAAGATGGACTCCATGGAACTCGAAAGGGAAAAAGGCATCACTATTCAGTCTGCGGCTACTTTCGCCGACTGGAAAAAATTGGAAAACGGCAAAGAGGAAACCTACCACTTCAACCTGATTGATACACCCGGTCATATTGATTTCACAATCGAAGTCGAGCGAGCCCTGAGAGTCCTTGACGGTGCTGTCATGATTCTGTGCGCTGTTTCTGGCGTCCAGTCTCAGACCATCACCGTCGACCGTCAAATGAAACGTTACAATGTCCCCCGAATCTCTTTCGTCAACAAGATGGATCGCATGGGTGCCAACCCCTGGAAGGCAGTCGAACAGATCAACACGAAGCTCAAGATTCCTGCCGCCGCTATTCAGATTCCTATTGGTGCCGAAGACGAGTTCTTGGGCGTTGTCGATCTCATCAACATGCAGGCTATGTACTTCGAGGGTCCCCGTGGTACCAAGGTTCGCGTTACCGATCAGATTCCCGGTCCTCTCCAGGAATTCGCCAAGGAGAAGCGCCAGGCTCTGATCGAGAAGCTTGCTGATGTCGACGACGAAATTGCCGAACTGTACCTTGAGGAGCAGGAACCTACCAACCTTCAGATCAAGGCCGCTATCCGACGTGCTACTATCGCTCGAACTTTCACTCCTGTCATGATGGGTTCTGCTCTTGCCGACAAGGGTGTTCAGCCTATGCTCGACGCTGTTTGCGATTACCTGCCCAACCCTTCTGAAATCGAGAACACTGGTCTGGACAAGTCCCAGGGCGAGAAGACTGTTAAGCTGGTTCCCTATGACTCTCTTCCCTTTGTCGGTCTTGCCTTCAAGCTCGAGGAGAACAACTATGGTCAACTCACCTACATCCGCGTCTACCAGGGCAAGCTGAGCAAGGGTACCTACCTGTTCAACTCTCGAACTGACAAGAAGGTCCGAATTCCCCGTATCGTCCGCATGCACTCCAACGAAATGGAGGATGTCTCCGAGGTTGGCGCAGGTGAAATTTGCGCCGTTTTTGGCGTCGACTGTGCCTCCGGTGACACCTTCACTGACGGAGGTCTCCCATACACCATGTCTTCTATGTTCGTTCCTGATGCTGTCATGTCTCTTTCCATCAAGCCCAAGCGAACCGGTGATGCCGACAATTTCAGTAAGGCCATGAACCGATTCCAGCGTGAGGATCCCACTTTCCGTGTCCACGTTGACGCTGAGAGTGAGGAGACTATCATTTCTGGTATGGGTGAACTGCACCTTGAGGTTTATGTGGAACGTCTCCGACGCGAGTACAAGACCGAGTGTGTCACTGGCCAGCCCCGTGTCGCCTACCGAGAGACAATCGCACGACGAGCCGACTATGACTACCTTCTGAAGCGACAGAGTGGTGGTCCTGGTGACTTCGCCCGTGTTGCTGGTTGGATTGAGCCCAACGACAAGCCTGATGAGAACCATTATGAGAGCCAGGTCGTTGGTGGTCACATTCCCGACAAGTTCCTCTCTGCCTGTGCTAAGGGTTTCGATGTTGTTTGTGAGAAGGGTCCTCTCCTGGGCCACAAGGTCATCGGCGCCAAGATGGTTGTTAACGATGGTGCCACTCACGTTACCGATTCTTCCGATTATGCTTTCAACTTGGCCACCCAGATGGCTTTCAAGAAGGCTTTCTCCGATGCTGGTGGTCAGGTTCTCGAGCCCCTCATGAAGACCACTATCACTGCCCCCAACGAGTTCCAGGGTAACATTCTTATGCTTATGAACAAGCGTAATGCCACAATCCACGATACCGATATTGGTAGTGAGGATTTCACACTCATCTGTGACTGCAGTCTGAACGCCATGTTTGGCTTCAGCTCTCAGCTTCGTGCTGCCACTCAGGGCAAGGGCGAGTTCAGCATGGAGTTTAGCCACTACGCCCCTGCTCCTCCTCATCTTCAGTATGTATCTCTGCAACATTGCGAAAGAGTAAGCACTAACAACTTTATAGAAAGGAACTGGTCGCCAAGTATCAGGCTGAGCTTGAGGCTAAGCGAACCAAATAGGCTAGTAACTGGAGCTGAAGATGTATCATGGCCCAGTACATCAGTGATATGATGGTCTAAGCATAGACGACGTTGTCTATGCTATTGTATAACACACACGAATGGGTGCACGACCTTGTAATATAACGTCATACGAAACGACTCCTTGGTACAGGCTTGGAAGTCAACGATACACAAATGAACTGTAGAAGCTGGATAGGGGCACCTCTTTTGACGGAGGTATTTAGAAAAGATGGATGGAAAATGGCATACCACATACAATCCTCTCCATTTATTTAAAACAAGCGAGTCTTAAACAAGTCTTGCCACGTATTTCCAAGCTGTATCCAAAGACTACCTGCATCGTTACATGTTCATACATCATGGGATATCTGATCTAGCTACCGAATTTTGATGGTTTATATATTTTACATGCGTCGCAGAATGTCAGCGACAACCTCCTCAGTAGTGGCCTTACCACCCAAGTCGGGGCTCAGGAGCTTGCCCTCCTCAAGGTTACCATCAACAGCAGCGTAGATCTTGGCAGCAGCCTCCTCCTCGTTGAGGAACTCGAGCATCAGGGCAGTGGATCGTAGAGTAGCAATAGGGTTGGCGATGTTCTGGCCCTGAATATCGGGGGCACTGCCGTGGCAAGGCTCACCAATGGCGAAGTTTGCACCAACGTTGGCACTGGGGACGAGACCTAAGCTGCCGACAAGAGCAGCAGCGCCGTCGGAGAGGATGTCACCGTACAGGTTAGGAGCGACAATGACGTCGTAGTCCTCGGGCTGACGGAAGAGCTTGTAAACCATAGAGTCGACAATCTGCTCCTCAACGGCAACAGATGAGAACTTGGAATCGGCAAGGGCCTTCTTGCAGGTAGCGCGGAAGAGACCGTCGGTCTGGGACAGGACGTTGGACTTGTGGGTGATGGTGACAAGGGGAGACTTGTGAATGCTAGAGGCACCAGCATCACGGATCTTCTGACGACGCAGAGCAATGTCACCAGCCATGGTAGCAATGCGGAACGAAGCCTTCTCGGAAATGCGCTTAATAGCCTCGGCCACCTTACCCTCGGGGGTCTCATGGGTCTGCTCCTGCTTGACGTACAGATCCTCGGTGTTCTCCCGGACAATGACCATGTCGATAGGCTTAGCAGCGGTCATGACAGTCTTGACGGGACGGACGTTGGCGTAGAGGTCGAGCTTCTTTCGCAGAGCGACAATGGGTGATGAGTAACCCTTGACAGCCTGTGTAGGCGAGCTCACAGCTCCAAAAAGCGCACCATCACACTCGTTTCTTAGAACCTCAACAGTCTTGTCGGGGAGCGCAGCGCCGGTCTGCTCAAAGGTCTCGAAGCCAGCCTTGAGGTCGACGAAGTCGAACTTGAGGCCGAGAGATGCGGGAAGAGCTTCGAGAATGCGGCGGCCGGCGGGGATGACCTCCTTGCCGATACCATCACCGGGGATAAGGCCTGAAATTCAACATATTAGCTAGATTTTGGACCGAGTTGGCGGTGGCGTGCTGTACCGATTCTGAGGGTGCGGAAAGACATGATGGGCACAATTGGAGTTGAGAAGAAGTTCAAGTTCTTTTGTCCGAGAATCGGAACGGGTAAGAAATGTAGTATGGATTTTTGGTATCGGGTAAAAAGTGGCCAGGCCGATGGCGCCAAGCGTACAAAGTTTATGTTGACTGCACTTTTGAATTGAAATTCACAAGATATAAATGCTGTTCATTTTATAAGACGTTTTCTATACTGTGTTTCTTGATAACATCTCTATCAAGTGTATTGATGTGTCTGAGAAACCTCTGTGTATACTAATCTTGCCTGGAAACATCTATTATTAGCCGATACTCGGCTCAAAACTGATGTCAATTCAAAAATCGCGCCAACAACGAGATTGGTCTACTTCGAAATCCCATACGACGTGAGCGCATCATCCGTGGTCCAACAAAAGAGTCCTTGGATGTTAATGGTCCACTGGATAGGTAATGATGGTTTACTTGGAACAAGAGCTTCGATCGGGGGATGTGGGGAGGGAATAATGAGACACAGCAGACCTCATACAAGCTCACGCGTTTCCAATATCACCTTTAAAGGTTCAAAGCGTCGGGTCCGTTGAAAAGATTGAGTTATATGGGAACATCCATGTATGTTATTGGATGAGCTTGGAAGGCTGGAAGACAGTCGCAGGGGAGCCGAAGGAATAACTTCAGAGCCGAGACAACATGGGAGAAGCGGAGGGCATGGGATGGGATAAAATGAATTGAGATAAAATACGGGGTAAAATAAGAATAGTTAAGGGGTAATTATATGAATTAATGAACGAATGATGTGGTACGTATTCGCAGTTAGACTGCTAACATTAAGGTACCTAGTCTGCGGCCAGTCCGTCCCATGTTGAGGTTGTTGGTTTTGTGTTTCATTTCGACTGATTTGAGCCATTCGTCATTGTATTCGACTTCAATTCAACACCTCTTCAATGGGGCATTCGCCGGTGTTGGACTGTCAATGCTGCATAGCAATCCTCCATCGAACGTGGCAGTCCAGGAATAGCTAGGTACCTAGCTACTAATCATAATAGCTCCTTGTTGTTTCATGTTCTCAGGTGCCTTTGAGGGGGCCGAGTACCTGTCGAGGACACTTGTTGGCATGATAGTTGATGAGATTTTACAGTCGCTGTGCCGGCAATCACGGTGAACTCTCTCATCATGATGGTAATTTACTTTGTCCCTGGCTAAGCCTGATGTGAACGAGATCCATCCAGTGCCTCATTTCGACTGGATCCTTGTCTGAGCACCGCCCATACCTGGCTCCATCCAATCCAGTCTATTGCCTTGTTAGTCAATGTCACCGAGCAACTGACTTGCTGCCAGAGTAACTTGGGATTCTAGACATGAAAATTCGTGAGGCAGCGTTTCTTTGATGACTCAAGATAACGTCTAGTTGCTGTGCGAGGGCTGGTTGGCGTTTCATGTGGAATGATTTGGCTGGTCACCGAGCTCCAGGACTTGTCTCTACACCATCTCGATACTGTAGTACATGACCGATGTTGAAGAGTTACCTTGTGGTCTGTCCAGCTCTTGTACCGTCTTGTGATCTTAGCCCCTATTATTCTGCAACTGCCCAACGTACCAGAAGCCATTCTCTGCGGGTTGCCAGTCCCTCCACCATCCGCCTCCACCTACCGAAGCAATTTAGCCACATGAGATACATCACAGGAAAGTATTCATCCAGCACTGAAACGCCTCCTGGAATACCTCACTAGGCCAGCTACAGCAGGTACCCCTTGTTTGACGGCTCGCCCCTCAATCCACTAACGGCCTGTGCCTGACCTGAGGAGCCCCGTCGTATCTGTCTGATGTACCTCAAGGAGCAAGGTACCCTGCCTCCTGTGCGACTGGACGGCGCTCATAACCAGCCAGACATCACCTCGTCCCATCTTGTCCTTATCCTAATCCCCATCCATTCACAACACGCGCTCAACTCTAGAACTCGCTGAAATTGTACATAACGAACACCCCGAGAAGACCTCGAGGTCGCCAGACCGAACTTGCATATTAACCAGATCGCCTCGTCTCTGAGAGCCCTCAGCAACAATGAGTCAGGTCAAGAACCTCCGTGCCATGTTCGAGAACAAGGGCGACACGAGCCCGCCCGACAGAGGCCGATCATCTGGCGCTTCTACTCCCGTCCAAGGTACGAACGATACTCTCGCGACATGATCTCAAGAATGAGCGCGTATTTCCTGGCTGGTGGGATACACTTTAAGAGCTGTTGCGAGATGCAACTTTTAAGTTAGGAAAGCCGTTGAAATGCTTGCTCCAATTGTACCTGCCCTGGATTCGCGCCCACACTAGCTCCCAGCGTCATTCTTTCATACCTACCGTGTCCTTCCCGCCCATCCTCCTCTCCCTTCAACCCCTTGCTGATCAAAACCTGTTTTCTTCTCCACAGGCTCAGGCACAGGCAATAGCGGAACCGAATCACCTGTCCGGCCACTGTCAAAAGTCAGAACAAGCTTTGTTGCCATTGAGAAAGACGGAAGGATAGGTCTTAGGAGAGACCCCAGCCACGAATCCAGTGTATCACGCCGTCGATTAAGCATGGACACCGATGCAGAATCCGTTTCCACTATCCCGGACAAGCCATCCGCTTCGCTTGAAGATGCGCCACGCGCAAGCAAGCCCTTCTTCCAAGAAGCAATCCCGGAGTCGCCCCGTCACCAAACTGATCCCCCAAAGACACCCACGGAGCAGATGGGAGCTGTCAGCGACGAGCCAAGTGTCAACCCCGACAAGAAGGTAGACGCGGAGGAACCGTCACCTTCATTGCTACCAGCAGAGCCCGCCACGGCAGAGCCTGTTGCAGCTTCGCCGAAGAAAGAAAACAAGCCCCCAGCAGCTCCTGCAAGTGCCAATGGCAAAACCAAGGCCGAAAACACGAAAGAAGCAAAATTGCCAAAGGATACAGCTCCCGCAGCAACTGGAAAGGCCAGCGCCCCCAAGAAAACAACTACTACTCGACCCAGCACTATCTCCACGAAAGCTCCGAACACCAATCCTCCAGCAAAGTCTCCTTCTGCAACGAGGCCAACAGCAAGCGCCACACACAAACCTGTGCCCAAACCAGCTCCTAAGGCTGCTCCAGCACCACAGAGGGAGACAAAACCAGCACCAAGGACCACGCCACCAGCTACACGACCTTCAGCGACAAACACAACCAAGAAGCCTCAGCCATTGAAGCCTACCCCCAACGATGCTCCCTTTGTGAAACCAAAGCCTAAGTCTCCCACAAAGCCTGTGCACCTACCCGCTTCTCTCATCGCCCCAACTGCATCCTCCGGTGCCAAGACAGGTCGTCATGTTCAACCTTCGGCCAGCTCACAGAATCTCAGCGTCCCTGCTCGTCCAGCCAGCCGGGCGAGTGCGACAGGAGCTGGAGTCAGTACTGGCAAAACCGTCAAGCGTCAACCTTCGAACGTCGGCCGCTCACGGCCAAGCCTTGGTCCTCCTCCCAAGAAGACCTCCGATCCTGCTCACCCCAAGAAAGAAGCACCGGTGGATGAGAGCTTTTTGGCCCGCATGATGCGGCCAACACAAGCTTCCGCTCAAAAGACTTCCGAGAAGGTGCCTACGACACCGCCTAAGAAGACAGCAAAGCGACCAACATCTTCAGGAGCCGATGCCACCCGCCGTGAGAGCAGTATGAAAACTCCGGGAAGCGCCAAGAAACCTGCCAGGAAGGCAGCTGAATCCAAGTCGGTGACTGGTTCAGTCGCCTCAGACGAGACCTCCAAGGTTGAGCCCGTGGTTGAAGAGAAAGCACCCGAGCCAACTAAGATAGAAAATTCGGAGGTGCCAGAGATCCAGACCGATGTACCCCAGATGAACAATGCTCCCGAGGATTTGGAAAAGCCTGAACCAGGGCCCGTTGTGAAGGACGCTCACATTGAAGTTGAGGAGCCCGTTCCCGAGGAACCCCAGACCGAGTTCACCCCCGAGGAATCAAGCAACAAGGAACAGGAGAAGAAGGAAGACGTCCTCCCTATCACCCCTGAGACGCCGAAGGAGGTGAAACCTGTTGATGTACTCGAAACCTCCGCTACCGAGGAGCCCATTGCCTCTCCCAGGGAGACCCCGGCTGATGAGTCCGAGGAGCCCAGGGAGCAGGAGCCCACGATTGAATTTAAGAAGCCACTTGAGGGTGACGATATCGTTCCCCTAGTGGACGAGGGCTCTACCCAACCGCCTGTTGTCGTCGAGGAGACAAACAAGGCAACAACCACTGATCCCAAACCAGAGACCACCGAAGAGGTGATTCCCTTGTTGGAGAAGGACGTCGAGTCTACCGAGACGGAGACTACGGAGAATAAGGACAACGAGATTGACATCATAAAGAAGAATGATACCAAGGAAGACGAGAAGAGCGCTAAGGATGTTAAAGAGAAGGATCCCGCTGGGGAGAAGGTTGACGAGGAGAAGAAGGAAGAACAGGAGAGCGTTACCGAGGCTGAATAAACTTGGGATAGATTGTGAGAGATATAAGATTGCTGATTTGTTAGCCATGGAGGAAGGGATGTACTTTTTGAGCCGCTGTATAGATACCTGTTTTAAGCGAAGGCGAATGGTGATTTTATCGCATACTTATTGTAGCATTTGAAAACGAGATTGCAAGATAACAAAAAAATATGTAATGCTCAAGGCAGTTTCTCATTCTGAGATTGATTTTTGATACACAAACCGTCCTTATGGGACTTAATCTAGTTGTACAATACAAGCTTCCCTATTTATCGTATCATGGAAGCACACAGTCTCCTCCCACCACCCAAGCAATCTCCCCTCCAGATATCCCCATACTTATGAAACCCGGCATACTAGCAGACCACCCTGTTTTCTCGCGAGTGCCTCCCTCACTTCCAGCATACCCTTCGACGTCGACACAAACATGCACTCGCCAAGATTTAACCCCGGCACGACACCACCATCCACCTTCGTAGGGAACCCTCTCGCCAATCTAGCCAGCTCCGCAATATTGGCCGTCATAAGACGCTTCGGCGTGCTAATAGCGTTGGCCTTTCCGAGGACGGGTTTACCGTCCCAGTACTTAAGACCAAGCCACAGGCGCATCGTGGCTACGTTGGCGTTTGTCACTTGCACTGGAGGCTCCGAAACCATCTGCTCGAGCGTTGGGGGGTGAGGACCAGAGCGATAGATTGCCGAGAAGAAGCCTGATCGGTGAAGAGCGAGGGCAAGTTGAAGGTTGTATTTGCAATTCTTGACGGATGTTATACCCAGGCGGGCTTTAGAGGCGTTTTGGAGATGCGAACACATGTTCGCGATGTTGGTGACTGAGGGCATGATGGGCGGTCTAGAGAGTGAACGGTATCGATTTGAGCGAGGCTGAACTTCGTCGTCCCGTTGGAATCGTCTTTTGGTTCTACGTTGAGGCTCTGTTAACATTTGTTTCCCCTGCAGCTCGTGTACGCCATTTGGATGTGGAATTGTCGCACTCACCTCTAGGAGAAAGCTATACTGGGTCTTCGAATTCAAAAGACCCTTTCAACGAGATAAAATCTCCCACCTTCAATTGTCGAAGATTCAGAGCGAGGAAATGCCGGCCAATATCTCGATATCAACGAGACTCTCCGTAGAGTGTTGTTGACCTGGGCCAAAAATTCAGAAGTTCGAAGAATGACTAAGCCAAACATCGGTTAAGCGCATATCACTGTATTAGTACATACCTAGGGACACACTTGCGATGAAGGGGTGCTTTGTCCTTTTATGGTCACATAAATAAAGATAGTAATGCTTTATAAGTGTCAACTCAATGTTGATGTATCACGGGTAGTTTGAATTCACTGTTGAGTGAGAGTGGTGGCGGTGCAAATCGCCAACACTCGATCAACTCGTGGACTGACTGATCTGAACCTATAGACCAACCATACATTTGACGCTCATGCGACTAATTCACTCGATTCATAGATACCTAGTAGAGAAGGTCTTTCTCAGGACCAAAAGTTGACGTTCATGCGTTTCTTCTGAGTTTGGTCTGGCTTATGTTGGTTTCAGTTCTATATTACAATTTGACCTTTAATTACAGCCAACTTTTCCAGCAACTGAGCAGCGATACATGACTCCTAACAAATAAGCGAACATTTCCACTAACACATCGTACCGACACGACGGTGGAGTTTCCTTATGAGGGAAGCTGTCGAACAGCATTCATCATAGCAGAAAATGACCGTCGGTACCTGTATGCAAACACGGCGGCTGAAATCAACAAAGGGCTGGCGACCAGAGTCAAGAAACTTCGCACCAATATCCTGCCTTGGGCATCACTCTTGTTGATGACGTCCAGATAGCCCTCGTTGCTGAAGCTGACTCGGGAGTATTTCGTCTGCCAGCCAAGGCGAGGGAAGTAAACGCTAATCATCTCTTCAAGATACTTTCTCAACCTGTAACGCTTTGACAAGACTGAAGATCGCATCTCGACATAATTTTGCAGGGCGAGATCGTTGATTGCATGGGCGTCGGCTGGTCGAACCGCTGAGTACTCCGCCAAAGCCAGTGATCGCTGGAAAGCTGGCTCGGATTTAGATGACTCGCTGGCAGGATCATTGGACTCGTCGATATGAGCGTGTTTATCAAGTATTGAAAAGAGAATCCGGACATCCTCCATGCCCGCGTTCATGCCTTGGCCATAGAATGGCACCATGGCGTGTGCGGCATCGCCAACAATAACACAAGAAGAGCCGTAATGGTACGGCTTGCACTTGAGGCTAATAAGTGGGAGGTGAGGATTTGTGTTGAAAGATTCAATCAACTCATCGCCTGGTATCAAGTCCGTAACGCCTGGGAAATGGCTGTCGAAGAATGCCGGAACGCTGGCAGGGTTATTCTCAAGATCTGAGAAATCCTTGCTAGGCATAAAGAGTGTGCATGTGAATGAGCCGTCCTAAGCAAAAGAGTCAATAAATTGTGGAGAACTATTGGGAACGAATAAGAAAGAACATACATCGCTGGGAATAGCAATGAACATAAAATCCTTGCCGGGCCAAATATGCAAGTGATTAGGCGATATTCGGAACTTGGCCATTGGATCGGCTGCTTCATCAGTCTTGACAGGCTTGAGCTGGAACTCGCACCATAGAGTATCAATGTACTCCTGATGATAGTTCATGCGGGTGAACTTCATAAGATGGTAGCGAACAGCAGAATGGGCACCGTCAGCTCCAATCATAAGATCGAAGGAAATGCCGATTTCCTTGGGGCGAGACTCTTGGGATGACTTTGCATCGGCCACTTCGAACCAAGCTTTACATTCGCGATAGTCGGCGCCTGTGAGCTTATGGTTGAAGAATAACTTGACATTAGGCATACTGTCCAGGATATCGAGCAACCGCTTGTTCAAGCCTGCGCGATCAATGGCGTGAATTGCCTATTTGGAATCGTCAGTTTTACATGCCACACGGAAGTTGAGGTAATTATGCATACTCGTCCCTTGACATCGTAGTCTTGCGACTGCTCAAAGAGTGCTCCAGTTGGGCCTCGACCATGAATCATTCGGCCTCTCATTGGAATTGTTGTCGACATGACATGGTCAAGGAGGCCCGGTTGACCAGCATGGCGCATAGCATTGATTCCACGCTCTGATATTGCAAGATTGATAGATTTTGTAAAGTTCAGTGGGATAGTGCTAGGATCCCGGAGGTCTAGACCAGTCAGCAAATGCGCATCTTGGACGTTTGAAGAGAATTTCCGTAAAAAGACTCATGAGAAGATTCATATACAACTCTTCGCAAGTCGCGAGAGCTTCAAACGAGTTCCCTCGGGGCTCCGGAACTTATTCGAGTCTTTCGCGATGCGCCAATGGGAAACATGTTAGAAAAAGGTCACTTACCCGGTCGCAACTCATAAACTTCAACTTCATGGCCTCTCTGGGCAGCATACAAAGCTGCCAGAGAACCAACAGGGCCAGCACCTACAACAACGATCTTCTGGGGGTTCACCATCTTGCTCGTGAAGTTTGTCAAGGACGAACGGAGACAAAATATGTCAAGAGATGGCGAGATATCAAGGTCGCCATACTAATAGACTGAGGACCGATTCAAGCCCCGATAGGGCCGGCTGTTGCTGTTGCATCAAAGCGATAGCGGCCGGCCGGAAGCGGGGGCCCACTTTATCCACTACAGAAAAGCGAGAACAAACTCACCTCACTCACAAGACCACTGACAGCTAATGTAACTCCGGCATTCGGTGTTGTAATAAAGTATGCAATGCCGCTGGAGGTAGAAAAAAAAAAGAGGTCTAGTTCCAAACTGACTAGGTTTGGACTATGATCCAATGAAGAGGCCGCTAGCTGTGACCAAGTGAGTGTGTTTTGACTGCCCCAAAGGGTCGTTGTCATTGAGGTAGAGTGAAGCCGGTGCAGATACTAGACTAGTATTGCCAACTTGTTATCATCGATGGCCCATTGCTCACTTCAAAGCGCCTTCTTGGGTTCTCTTTCTGCTCTTGTGCAGATCGAATAGTTTGTAAGGTATTTATCCGGCTTTAATTCTCCAGATCTCACAACTGTCTGCTCAGAAATGACATGCTTGACTCAAACCTGACACTGATATCATGAAATTATTCTCGACTTAAATGAGCAGAAACGCAAATTGTTGGTGAGACGTAAGTTGCAGAAAATCCCATAGAGACCAATTTGAGTTCCTTGTCATTCACATGCCCAGTCTTCACTGAAGCACTAACAAGCTGGCATGGACCACCATCACCGATCACGTCTCCGTCGTGCCGTAAACCCCCACTTACTCAAAACAGCACCGTTTACCAGGGAGCGTTTAACGGCTGCTGTTAGTGAGGCGTATGCATAAAATTGCACAAAACATGTTCGACTGCCCCACAGACTCAGGCTCTGTTAGAGGAGCTCCAGACCGTCGCCAAGCGTAACTGGCCATTGTGAGCGACTACCCTTATCGATGCTTATCAACCTGCAGCAAATGGGGCCGAGTCGATCTTTTGCTCTCGTCTGAAAGTTGCACAACGAGATACGACTCTACGACTACACTGTTTGGCGCTTTGTGATCGCATTTTGATTGCTCGACAAACTCTCTCTCCAGGTTGCGGATTCTTGATTTATACATTATTTTCTTACACGATACAATCTGTCTACTCGAGTACATACATTGACACCGACACAATGACTGCTGATCCCCCCGCCAAGAAGGAGTGTATGGGCGCCGACTGCCAGAACGAAGCTGGATCCCTCCAATGCCCAACTTGTCTGAAGCTGGGAGTCAAGGACAGCTACTTCTGCACCCAGGAGTGCTTCAAGAGAAACTGGGTACGTGAATTCCACCACGTTGTGACAGCGACACAAACTAACTCCAGCGCAGGGCATCCACAAGACAATGCACAAGTCGCAAAGTAATATCCTCCACCACCTGAAAGCTCCGAAAGCAATCTCACCAGATCCAGCTACCGGCTATTATAACCCTTTCCCCAACTTTCCGTACTCTGGAACCTTGCGACCCGTCTATCCTCTGTCGCCGCACCGAACTCTTCCTCAGTCGATTCCTCACCCCGTGTGGTGGCAAGACGGCAACCCCAGATACAGCCGATCCCTCACCAACCGTAACAAGATCGAAATTCTCGACAAGAAGGGCCAGGATGCTATGCGAAAGAGTTGCAAGCTTGCGCGAGAGGTCCTCGACATCGCGGCCGCTGCCGCTAAGCCTGGCGTGACGACCGACTACATCGATGAGATCGTTCACAAGGCTTGTATCGAGCGAAACGTACGTATCGAGATTTGCTCACCAATTTTCGAAGCGCTGGAGTCTATCTATGGTGGCTAACTCGACCTAGTCCTACCCCTCTCCTCTGAACTACAACAACTTCCCCAAGTCTTGCTGCACGTCCGTTAACGAAGTCATCTGCCACGGTATTCCTGACCAGCGTGTTCTTCTCGACGGTGATATTCTCAACATCGATGTTTCCCTGTACCATGAAGGGTACCACGCCGATTTGAACGAGACCTATTACATTGGAGACAGGGCCAAGGCCGACCCCGATACTGTTCGTGTGGTTGAGACGGCACGACAATGCTTGGATGAGTCTATCAAGGCCGTTAAGCCCGGCACTCTGATCCGAGAATTTGGTAACATTATTGAGAAGCATGCCAAGAAGCACAACTGCAGCGTTATCCGAACTTACTGTGGCCACGGAGTCGGCAAGCTTTTCCATTGTCCTCCCAACGTCCCTCACTACGCCAAGAACAAGACTGTTGGAGAGTGCAAGCCCGGAATGACCTTTACCATTGAGCCCATGATTGCTTTGGGCAAGTACAGAGACATTACTTGGCCTGACAACTGGACCAGCACCACCATCGATGGCAAGCTGACAGCTCAGTTTGGTAAGTCTCGTTTGGAAGTGTGGTAGTGTCATAGGCTAATATAAATCGCAG
Organism: Fusarium pseudonygamai; assembly: GCA_013186785.1. NCBI lineage: Eukaryota > Fungi > Ascomycota > Sordariomycetes > Hypocreales > Nectriaceae > Fusarium > Fusarium pseudonygamai. Next base: position 21,484 of record JAAQRH010000072.1, read on the forward strand.
AGCACACTCTTCTAGTTACAGAAGATGGTGTCGAGATTTTGACCGCGAGACAGCCAGATTCTCCTGGTGGCGCCCTACCGATGCCTGGCACCGAGAACGGAGAAACACAGGCATAGAGTTTTATGAGTGTTGTTATATGAAGAAATCATATGTTTTGGCGATATCATGTTCTGGAGTTGGTGGGGATGAGGGGTTGTTGGCTGATTGACGGTGCATTATAACGGCGAGAAGTGAGGCATGAACCCAAAGTTGATATATTGACACAACATTTCTGCTCAGGTTTTAAGAGATTGATAGAGTCTTCTCTAGGGTTATTACAAAAGCATGTGAACCATGATGGTTATGTGGATATCGACGTTGATCAGCCTTGCTTGGCTACTAGCTTGGTCAAGTCAGGCCATACGTCGTTACATCATTGTCGATGTCCGTGGTGCATATCCCCGGATGCAGGCTTATCTATCTATCTGTAGAGTGACGCAAATAGCTCTCGCTATCAAAGTTGGAGAGTAATAAACCCTGCCTCTCAAAGGCTCAGTGAGACTGCGAACCCTCCCAGCCACATGCAGGCGTCACTCGGCCACGCCATCCGCCGTGGAAGGCGTTTTCAGGACAGGGGATCAAGGCAGAGGCCGCTGGGATTACAGGGGAGTTTCAGCACAATGTCCCTGCTGTCAGCTTCGAGGGTGTTGCCCTGAGCTGTCGCCGCTTCCATCATCGCGGCTAGTTTTTATCTGACCAGCCCAGGAACCCAACTTAACCTAACCGCTCCAGGTCCACCTCCACCATATCTCCACCAGAACTCACCACCGCTACCCTCCCACTAAGTTACCACTTCCACACCATCCATTGCCCGCCACCAAGATTTCTCCTCTTCCACTCTGTTATTCCCCTCACACTCCGTGACTAGGAAATCTTCGCAGCAAGGCGACTTTGGCATATTCAGCTACCCAGAGCTTTTCGCGAACTGTACCACTCCGAAGCTTATCATCCCTCGCCTTGCACCGCGATCTGCAGCCTGTGACAGAGCTTGTCAAACAGCTGTCCTCGACCGACATCGTCATCCCAACTCGACCACCAATCCTCAACGTCACATTTACACTTTAGCCCAACATGATGTCTGGAGAAGCTTGGCTGTTTTTGTTGTCGGTGCTTATCAACGCCGTCAACCTCTTTTTACAGGTTTTCTTCACTATTATGTACAGTGATTTGGAATGGTATGGTTCCCATGGTCCTTGCAAGCGCTGCTATCTAGGGTGTCAAACTTTGCGCCTCGGATGCGCGTATTCAAAGCAATTGTTGAGATGAAAACTAATCGCATATGATAACAGTGATTATATCAACCCCATTGACCTCTGCAACCGACTCAATACCTATATCATCCCCGAGGCTGCTGTACACGGTTTCTTGACCTTCCTCTTCCTCATCAACGGTTACTGGATCCCTCTCATTCTCAACTTGCCTCTCCTCGGCTGGAACGTCAAGAAGTATGTCGAATACACCCCGAGTTTTGCGACAACAGACTGACCGTGGCTAGGATTGTTGACAACACTCATCTCCTCGATGCGACTGAGATCTTCCGTAAGCTCAATGTTCACAAGAAGGTTTGTAGTCTAGCTTGACTCGTAGCAAAGCGCAGCACTGACACCGCAACAGGAATCTTTCTTCAAGCTTGGCTTTCACCTGCTCATGTTCTTCTTCTACCTCTACAGCATGATTGTTGCTCTTATCCGAGACGAGTCCTCCTAAAATGCTACCCCTCTCGAATGAGCCGCGGTCCGATATCACCGATGTTAGGCAATGTTTGGCTACGTCTGATAGGACAGATTGCAACATCTTAACAAGCTGGTCGAGTTCAGCTGACATCCAGGGCCGAATCGACTGGTCACGCGACGACAAGAACAAGAGAACACGATATGAATCTGCTACGGCAGTACACACAACGAGTGGAAGACAGTATAGATGATGATGATAGCTTTTTTTTAAGAGGCGGGCTTGGCGTATATATCCTGGTATCATGCCAGCTGGCGCTCTGGTTGATTACTTCATGAAGGCGGTGGGTAGCATGTTCTGTTGGAGACTGAGGCATTGATCGCACTTGGTGGTGGCCTGGTCCCGTCATCCTTCAGCGTTTGAGCCCGGTGTGATAATTGATTAATGACCGAATAAAATGGCCAGTTCTGATGCTTTGGATGAAATGTATAGTTTCTTTATGTACAGTATATGATTTACAACTCATGACATACATTTCTCGTGTCCGTTGAAGTACTCGGGTTTAAACAGCCAAACCCTCCCTACCTTTAGGAAGAAACCTCAGTGCCTGCATCCTAACGACAAAAGCAAACTTAGGTAAATTCAGCATAGGCATGGTAGGTCTCAGGCAAGACAGGTAGCCACCTGCTTTTAGGGACATCAAAACCTTTCTCCAATTTCTTGCTCCCCGTGTAGCTGTGAAGTGAACATGAGATTGCGATCAAAGTCACGTGACTGTTCCTGTTTCGCGATCTGCTCTGTCGCGCTTGGTAGAGCTTGACTTACTACCTATACTTTGCGACGTTCAAGCTCTATCGATCATCGACGCTCATTCCCTTCATCATCCTCTTCCTTTTGTCTTGCCGAGATGCCCTAAGCTTTAACTATCAATCAGTCAATCAGTCTTGCACAAGTCCGTCGAGATATTGAGCGTTTCCACCAATAAGTTAAATAGCGAGGCCATCATCTCAGAAGTCAGAATCAGATAAGGTTTATCTGCTTCATGACTCGATTGCTGCTTTAACCAAGCAGTAAAAATACCGTTAACTCCTCTGTTTTCTTCACCATCGGCAGCTGGGACGACCGTTTCCCTTCAACCCTCCCACCCAAAGGCACATTTCCATCATCATGGCGGATTTTGGCGAATATCCGCCAAATATGGCGCCGCAAGATGCGCTCATAGTTCGAGAACAAGCTGAACCTGATCATGCTGTCGTGCCTTATTCGGCTGAAGATCTATCGCGTCCCAAGGCTGGACCATTAAACCCGTTCAAGGACGAGAACAACATTTTGAAGCGCAAGAGCGTCCCAACTGGACACGCAGAGGAGACTTTTCTAAGCGAACACACATTCCGGAGCAAGCATCGTGCTATCGAGCGACGAGGTGGTCCTGAGCGAGAGTACCAAACGAATGCAGAGCAAAAAGCAGAGGCTGCCAGGATACGAGCTGGGCGAGAGAGCAAGGGCAGCGCAACGATTGCGGAGGGTCCTGGGTCTTATGTTGGACCTTGGGCACGATACAAAAAGGCAGAATACGAGGTTGTTGCGGACGACGAAGAATTGGCGAGCGATGAGGAATATGAGATTGTGGAAGAGGAGGAAGAGGTAGTCGAGAGTGGAACAATTGTCAAGGCACCAACCAAGGCTTTGGAACGACGGAAGGAAGCCGAGGAGATGGGCGACGAGACGACGACGTTCCACGGATCCGCCGAGTACGATTACCAGGGAAGGACTTATATGCACGTTCCTCAAGACTTGGGCATCGACCTCCGGAAAGAAGTGGGAAGTATCACCAACTATATTCCCAAGAATCAGATTCATTCTTGGAAGAACCATTCCAAAGCGATTACTGCGCTGCGCTTCTTCCCTTCTTCTGGGCATTTACTCCTATCAGCTAGCGCCGACACTACCGTTAAGATCTTCGATGTGTACCACGACAAAGAGCTCCTACGAACATACTCTGGACACTCAAAGGCCATTTCAGATATTTGCTTCAACACATCGGGCACTCAGTTTCTCTCTTCTTCTTACGATCGCATGATCAAGCTCTGGGATACTGAGAAGGGTGTTTGCGTGAGCAAGTTCACGACTGGCAAGACTCCCCATGTCATCAAATTCAACCCCGATCCTGAGCATGCGAATGAGTTTTTGGCTGGTATGTCGGATAAGAAGATTGTCCAATTCGATGTTCGAACACCGAATGAGGTTGTCCAGGAGTATGATCATCACTTAGCTGCCATCAACACCATCACATTCGTTGATGAGAACCGACGCTTTATGACAACTTCTGACGACAAGTCTCTCCGAGCGTGGGACTACAACATTCCCGTCCCCATCAAATACATTGCTGAACCAGATATGTACCCTATGACCCGCGCAGCTCCCCACCCCAGCGGCAAATACGTCGCGTATCAGAGTTCCGATAACCAGATTCTCGTCTACGGTGCAAACGACAAGTTCCGGCAGAACCGAAAGAAGAGCTACCGGGGTCACAACAACGCTGGTCTTGGCATCGATCTCGACTGCAGTCCTGATGGACAATTCCTTGCCTCGGGTGACTCTGGTGGTTATGTATGCTTCTGGGACTGGAAGACGTGTAAGATGTATCACAAGTTCAAGGCTGGAAACCAGGCCATCACCACTGTCAAGTGGCATCCCCAAGAGACCAGCAAGGTGGTTACGGCGGGTCTGGACGGTGAGATTAAGTACTGGGATTAGAGGATGTATCATATGATGGATGGATGGACTGCATGGCATGGCGTTCGGGATTAGAAGAAAATACATACCATTTACTGCAATGGGCACACGATAATTCTTCTTTGACAAGCTCGGGGAAGAAAGCTTAGGGTCTCTATCCTAAGTGACGAAGAGACTCAGGTGGGTTTGGGATATCTTAGTATGCATTTAGAGCACTTAATCTTGACACGGTCCAGAGTTTTGCTTCCCTGGGAATCAGGACCCCCTTTTATTCTTATGTGCCCGCGTGGCATGCTGATATTGATCCATCAAGTGCCTCTTTTCCTTCACCAGGTTTCCATTCTCATCATAGTACTCCCACCCTTCGTCGTCCCAAACAGTGTCCTTCTCGATGTCGGAATTCGAATAGCCATGCTTCTCCGCTTGCCATTCTCCGTATTCCTCTTCATCGTCCGAGATCTCGCCCACCTCCTCAATCACAAATCTTGTACCCGTAGCAGGGCCAAAGCCATAAGGAAACCACTTCAGAGCTGCCGCTTTTCTAGCTTCCTTCTCACGTTGGATATCTCCAGGCGCCGTGCTTTTCGCTTCGGGGCGCTTCTTCGTCTTGGTCAGGTTGTTGAATTCCTCAGGGTTGGTCTGTACGTCTTTGAGGGCCTGCTTAGCTGCCTCTGAGCCGAGATCGAGGTGGATGACGTAGCAGGGAATCATGGCTCGTTCATCGTGGACGATGTATTCAAAACCCCCGTCGAAGTGCGAGTCGTAACCTTCAATCAAGGGACCATGGCGTCCGTCACTCCCGGTATATGTTCGGCCCATGATAGTAGCGCAGACAAATAACCTCATACTAGGCAGCATGCCGACTGGGGTCATCTCTTTCTGCCCACGAGCATAAGATATGGCATAGAAAGCCTCTTGGGATGAGTAGATTCCCCGATCAAATGCTATGCCCGATCTAGGAGAGGCGACGACTTGCTCTTCCACTAATTTTCCAGGCATCTTGAAACCATGGCGGACAATCGATCCTACTGACTGAAGAGGAGTACCGTGGAAAGTCACACGAGGAGAAATCATGTCCTGAATGATAGTATCGTGGCTAATTTGGGCTCGGACTTTGCCGGCCAGCTTCGAGTGAGGCGGAATTCTGTCTCGTAAACTCGTCCTGCACGATTTCAGGTCTGTTTCCAGTGACGCCTGGTAGCCCCAGAACCGTCTGACGAGATCGCGGCGAAGGACAGATTCCATGTGAATGACTCTCCACTGTTTGGGGATACCAGCTGTCAGTTCCTCGGGTGTTCTATGGAGGATTGAGTAGGCTGTGTCGTGGATGGTTGATACATCGAGACCGAAGGGGTTGTTGATAACCTCGTTCCAGTCTGATACTTCGTCTGCTGCATATCCTTTTTCATACTTCTCTGGTTTGGAAGGCTGTTGTGCCAGTTCAAATTCGTGAATTGCTTCCAACATCTGAAGAATGGCGATTTGCAGATCAAACTCCCTGACGTAGCAAGAGTCATCTCCAAGGGCTGTTCTCATTATTGAGCGGACTTCTTCACGAAGAGGATCTATTGATTTTCTCGAAAATGACCTATATGTATCAATAATTTGACATGAAATCATGGTCTGATGGTTCGCTGAGAGAATAATCTGCATGGCTAGTTCGGCGAAAGTGAAGTAAAAGACATCATGGCCAAAATTATTCTGATGATTCGACCAGTCCGTCACACTTCCAGGAGTGTTTCCTTCAATGATCGTGTATGGGCCCATGATTTGGGATTGTCGTTGACTTCTCCCAATAGTTATTCGTCAATGAACGTGCAAATAGTTAGTGGTGTTTAAGGATTGAGAGTATTGGGAAGATGGAGGCATTGAGATAGTGAGAAAAGGTGCTTCGTGTCCCGAAAAGAACATGTAGTTTAGTTGGAGGGAATCGTTCTTTGTTTACATAGAATAATGCGAATGCTGTATTTCACGAATCGTCACTACGTTTCGTCGGTGATTGACTCATACGGTGTCTTTGTTGAGGCTCAGCTTGACTTAGTGTAGGCAGACGTCCAGTGACTCCCACAATGAACAGACAGCGCGACAGTTGAACTTGCGATGTTCTCATAATCTTTGAAATCCCTTCGATATGACTTTCAAGTTTGTCTCGAAAGGCACAAAAAACATGGAGAAATGGCCAAAACTACCAGTCTTGGAGCCCTATGGACTTATGGTCTTTAACTTAACATAAGGCCCTCACAAATGACACTGACCTAAAGTCCAAGGTGCTTCTTTTTATCATTTGTATTAATTCGACGCCTTTAACTAGAGTGGTTGCTCTTCTTCGCCCAAGGCCGCTCCCATCTCTAATCTCCCAAGGACCAAAGAATGACCCTATATCCAGGTCAATACAAATCCAACATCAAACATAGGCCAGAAGCGTCGATCCTTTCTCAAATTCTGGAACCAAAGCCATTTCAGCAGTCCCGAAGCCAAGCAAAGCAACGTGCCACTCGACATGTATGTTCACCACATTCCTCTCTCATCCTCTTCTGTCCATCCAGAGCATCCTCCACAGCGGCATCTGAACCCATAGCGATAGAATAAATCGGCGGGAGTTAGCCCGCAACCATACGAGATGGTCAACTCCTCGCCTTCTTTAATAATATCTGCCTTGACTTCCATCTCAAGTACCCCGCCAGCCTTGTCGTAGTGGTATTTGACGGTCTGTCTCGGATGACATGTGTGATTGAAGCGGGACGCAATAGGGAAGAGGCCTGCTTCATCCCAAACACCTGTTGAGAAGCTAAAAGCACCATCAGACCTATCTTCTTCGTTCCGCAACTCTCAACTTACCAGTTTGTAGTCCAGACAGCCTTGATGCTCTGGAATTTACAATAGCTATTAGCATGAAGGCCCAGCGCAATGTCCTGCGATGCCTGGTCCAGCTTGTCGAATTCCTTGTACAGCGTGTTGTTATCGGCAGTGAATAGTGGTCTTTCGACGAGAATTTTGTCTCCGGCCTCGAGGTCTTTGACTGCAAAAGCGCCCCATCCCGCGATGAGAGATCGCCTGATGATAAAAAACTCATTTCGAAAGAGAACATCCGTAGTGGCAGATGGTGTCAAGGGCAAGCCAGCAGGTTCCATGGCAGTAAGTTCGGGACTTTTGATCGGTTCTACGGGCTTCACAGGGTGGAAGCGATAGACGTACTCAAACGGCTCGTCTCGATGAGCTGTGACATAGCGGATCAAACTAAAAGGCAATGTCAACAGAAACGACTTCCCCGACAATTCCTCAGTTTCTTACTCGTCTGTTGTTTCTTCATTCTCATCATCCGACCCGAAGTCAAATTCTGAACTCGATGAAAAATCTGGTTCGGAACCCGAAGTATCCCCATACTCAGTGGCAATGTCATCAAAAAGTTCTTGCTCATGGTTCTGAGTTGTTTCGTCGCTGTGTGGTAGATGGGCATCATCTGCAATAGAGTCCGAGAGAACGTCCTTCTCTGGATGAGCTTCAGTGATCTAGCAGAGCGTGTTAATCCTGGAAGTAGTGTAGTTTGGAAGTGTTTGCACCTCTGTTCCTTTGTCATTGCATGGTTTAGTTCCATCGCTGCCCCGATCCAGCTCTAGCTTGACAAGGAGATCAAGAGTTGGAATCTCTTCAATACTTGATGATGCTAGGGTTGGACCGAGGACAGGCTCATCCGGTGGCTGAGAGATATTGTCACCCATGATGGATAGGCACAACGAATGAAGACAAAGAAAAGGTGATGGCTGATATTTGAGGGAAGGCTCCTGGATAGAAGCAAATAGAAGGTTAAAGGAAGAGAATTAAAATAGCTGAAGTGAATGTTTGATTGCTTATATAGGTATTGTTGAGGAGTGTTTGTGAATCACGGCGGACTCCTCGAGCATTGATGTGGGCAACAATGATGCAAAGAGTGATTGAATTGTCAAAATCAAGCTAATTGCAGAGATGTGACAGACAATAGTGAGTGCTACGAAGCTTGAAAGAATGTAAGATCAGAAATACTACCTATATAAAGCCTCAAAAGTCTTTCCCGGCATATTTCTACCCCTCTGCAAGTAAGAACAAAACGCCCAATAAAGTCCAGCAAACCTCCAACCCCAACCATGCTCACCGATGAAACATTGTTCACTTCACTGCAACCATGTGACTACGGAAAACAATATTTCCTAAGCGTACAGAGAAAAGGAGGAGAAACTGGGCTTCTATTGCACGATTACCACAGCGAAACGCGTGAGGTCAGGTGATGGCACACGGCTCACATCTCCGGCGTGGCCGGCTTTGGGCATCATATTCTAGACGTGAGGCGAGACTAAAAGATGCTGGTTATGTATACTGCTTTGATAGATTCTGGATTGCCCATATTGTGAGTATGCATTGCACTGGCTGATATGGCGAACAAATGCGGCATACCACGTTGCTTCTAGAAGGATGTGAATATTTCTAGCTTTTCATCCCTGGAATTTCAGTCCAATGATTACGTTGGTTATGTTTTCACGCCTGAAGAAGTAATTGGGTTTAAAGAACAAAAGTCATTCTATTAGTCGCTCGTAACATATCAAACTCCCCGATGCCAACATGAATATCCATAGTTTTACATACCCTGAATGTACTCTTGCCCCAGTTTCTCGTAAAGTGTCCCTTGGGTTCGACCCATGCATGACTCGATCTGACTAACATCAGCTGCATATATACCTTAAAACTATGGCGAGGTTCTATGTGGGAGCCTCTATCTGGAAGTCTCCATAATACAAGCACGCCTTTCGTTTGCCGATGCCTGTCACCTAAATTCCCTGATGCAATAGGACACAATGCTGGGGTCGTGCAGACGAATAGTCACAGCCACACCACCTTCTTTTGGGCCGCAGTGGACAAGTTGAAGAGCAGTCTGGACACTGCAGGCAGTTGGGTTTCTGCCACACACGTCGACATCGGCAAACCCAGAGGTCCAGACCTGTTCTTGTCACGATACAGTCAGATGGTGCGTGAAGTCCAGCCTTTACTCCGCATCCGATGCAGAAGCGGCGGAGGGGCATGAGCCGGTCTTGAGGTCCCGCCTCCTGCTCCGGTATCAATCGGCCTTGGGGGTCAAAGTACGCCGTGTTGGCTTGTAACACATCAAAGTGTTGCGGACTCCGTACACGGAAGCACCAGTAGCACTCCAAGTTTCCGGGTCTTTGGTCTTTCTTTTTCTCGCTGGCCCAATGTTGTGGAAAGTCCTTTGCTGCTCTCATTACCAACTCAAACTTGTCTCGTAGTGTTGCCATGCGTTGGGGGTCTACTGTGCGATGAAAGTGTCGGTTCACCATGGACAGGAAGATGAGAGACTGATAGTCCAGGTCCGAAAAAATGAGCCTCTGCACATCGTTGGGGAGCCGTTCTAATAGCGATAGTTTGTTTGTTTGAAGAACTTTTGGTAGCCAGGTTGGACAACTCGACGCATACTTCTTCTGGTGGGAATATGAAGGGCGATTGAGCTCAGGATCAAATGCTCGGCCAACGGGGCCAGCATGTTGTCGTGGGATCAAAAGCATAGTTTATTAAGAAAAATTCAGTAGAAGTGTGTGAGATCTCGATAACGCTCCGTGGGAGAGATGCGCTTCTATAAATGACTACCTTAGCCAAGGAGGGGACAGACAGGGAAGTATATGACATCCAACAATCTCCATCCCGACCTACCTCATGCACGCCTCTGATGGCAAGCAAACAAAAAGTTGCGGCACCCAAGATTTCACGTCGGATATGGGTCGAGGTGCAAGGATGTTTGTGGTTCGTTCTCTACCCGACATCCTTCAGCATTATAGCTGTTGGTTGTGCATTGGGGCTGAGACAGGCAGCTCGTTAAGGTAGTTGAAAGGTATCTTTTCTGCGCCTGATGTTTACCCAACACTACTTCATTTGTGATCGACACTCACGGTAGGCCATTGGCCATCAGATCGACGCTGGTTTTTTGGTACATCTGATATGGTCCAGCTATGTCCTGGCCTATGGTGTCATTCTGCCTTCGTGTTTGGTTTGATATTCAGATCCTGATGAAGCCATTTGCTGCTCAGTGTTTCGTTTCAATGGCCAGTAACCGACTGCATCATGCACGCGACCCAACATATACAAGCCTGTTTCCAAGCCAGCCTTTGGCTCAACAGATGGTGTAGTGTGTGTCCTTTCCATAAACCATCATGGAAAGGTGAAATCCTATACCTGCGCCCTAGAGATCGGGCTGACCCTGGTCTAGTTTGCGTATGGAGACGAGACGAGAAGAGACGGCTGGCGAAGCGAAGCTGTTAGACGAATGACGGCTGGCCCGGGTCAACCCAACACGACAAGAGACAACGGCAAGCAGTTGGGCGGCCGGCCGCGTCCTCATTTCTGCTTCCAGCATCGACTATTATCCACATAGTTGCAGCGGAACCAGTCCCCCGACCGACGCCTCTTATCATGTGAATGGAAGGCTCATGTGGGTATGTCGCACTATCACTGTGATATCCAAACTGTCGGGTCAAACTAGGCCTGGTTCATCTGCGGGTGAGTCCAACACACCAAGAAAACCACCTCTCCTCATGCAAGTCGCAATTTTGGGAAACTCGCTCGCATCCTTCCACTCGCTTCGAGTCATTTTCAACCGTTATGATTGAGCCAGGATCTGGAATTCGTTACCTGCACTCCGCACTGAAGGCATACTCTTTGTTGCATACTGGGATCAGGCATCGAGCCTGTTTGCTTGACAGATCACTTTATGCCAGCAATGTTAGAATTTGGTCTGAGCTGCACTTCGAGACTTCATCAAGACTGCTGGAAAATATGGTCTCGGCATGCGATGAGTCGTACTCTTACTGGTAATATCGCACCAGCCCAACAAGGCGTCTCGTTTCCTCCGGTGGTTTTAGCGACGAGATAGGCACGTTGGCTGGCATCTCTTCTGGGGTTTTCCGCATGGCACAGGCGCCTGAGAAGTTTGTTGCCTCTCCTCGCGTTCGTCCTGTGCCTCACTCTTCGGATGCGATTCCAAGACGTCGACAAATTATCGACCCCCTGGCTGGCAGGGATCTGAGGGGTTTAAGTCGAACAAAGACTTTTCAGAGACATTCCCGGCCAAGAAGGAGCCTACCTTACGCCTCGTGCAGAGTCGTCCACTTGAAAGCAAACAAACGATGTAAAAGACTGACGGTATCACAGGCAGGCCAAATGGCTTGGAATCCAAGCATCGGGGCATCTGCTGGGTGCATGTGCCAAAGCACTGGGGTGACGAGACGGATCAGTCATGCCCCCAAAACCCCAAAAACATGCTCGATGCGGTAAAAGCATAGCATGTCTATTATTATCCCGTTCGATAGTCGGTAAAGCTCCCACGATGAGACCTCATGATGATGAATATTCCCACGTAAGGGCTACTTCACCATGTGAGAGATTGAGAGGTTGCGACAGTATATCTTGGTTCGTTCGGGTCCTTTGTCACGATAAAGCAAGAACGGAAAGCGTGGAAATCAAAGAGTACGATGCGGTGCTGTCTGTAATCCTTGTCAGGTAGGGCCAGGTAAATATATTTGCTGGTAGCATGCCTGGCATGTCCCTCGGGGGGCAAGAAAACACCGAACCTTGATA
>JAAQRH010000073.1:0-99484 GCA_013186785.1 Fusarium pseudonygamai
CCGTCAGCGCCCAGCCTCACCGCGTGAGATTGGTCAGAGCAATATGAGGCTATGTTCAGAGACCGTGACCAGTAGTAAATGTCCGTTGTACTGCAATATTCCTTGTCCGCCGGCCGAAAGTTCCTAAAAGCCTATGATTGGTGAAAGGGCCAAGAGAGAAAGGCCCATACTATCAGGCGTGATACTCAAGGCTTACACAGCACATGAACAAATGACGTAACAGAATATCATTTCTAACTCAAGTGCTTTGTCATTCTTTTGAAAACTGTCTTCGCCAGATCTTGATTGGCAGCTTGCCCATGATCAAGTTGAAGGCTTCGAATCTGTCTACCGTGAAGTCCTTGGTCGGCATCGCAAAGTCATATCGATGCACCAAAGTAGCCAATACAATCTGCTGTTCCAAGTATGAGATGTTTCGTCCGATACACCCTCTCGCGCCAGCTGAGAACGGGATGAAGAATGGTTCCATCCTCTTACGTTCTTCCAGGTTAAGCCACCGTTCTGGCTTAAAGACATATGGCTCAGGATAAATGTCCTCATTATGGTGAGCGCTCCAAATAGTCATTGACACAGATGTATCACCTGGAATCCAAGTATCCATAATCTTAGCTCCCTCGGGTGGTGTGCGTCGGGGAAGGCCTGAGCTGACGGGAGGAATGAGACGAAGGCCTTCATCAAGGCAGGCTTTGAGATATGGCAGGTCTTTGACTTTGTCAAAGGGCGCGATGACGTCGTCCTCATCCATAACAGCAGCGATTTCGTCCCTCAACTTTTGCATCTGCTTGGGATGGCTGATCAACAGTTGAAGAATATGTGTCAGGGCAATCGCTGTAGTCTCGGCTCCAGCATCAATGATAGCAGAGGTCTCAGCGACAATCTCTCCCCACTCGAGTTCATTCGGTACACCGTTTTTGTTAACCATAAGACATGAGAAGAAGTCATCGAGCTTCTCTCCAGCCTCATATCTCCTCAGTCTGTCCTTAGCCTGGTGGTAGCAAATGTCTCCCCAAGGTGCACTGGTCGCCCAGTAGCTCTTCCACTTGTTGGGCACAACTTTGGAGATGCGTGCTAGCCATGGGTAGAGTTCGTACTCCCAGACAAAGACTGACTTGCACATGGCTGCGGCGTTCTGTGCTTGGCGGTATCGTGCGGGATAGAGTGTTCCGTCGGGCTTTTCGGCAATGACTTCATCGGTACCGGTCTCGAGAAGAGTCATCTTTGAGGAGAGGGCGATATAGTTGATAGCTTCGATAGTCCAGAGATTGATCCAGTGGTTGAAGTCAACTGTAAGATCTTCGGGGTCGGGATTCGTGTTTGGCTTGAGAGGTCCCGTGCACCGTTGATCAAAAGCATCAAGTAATCGTTGCGTGGTATACTGCACTTTGAACTCCCATTTCTCGAGATTCCTTGTCGCAAAGGCAGCAGATAAAAGTCTTCGCTTTCTACTATGATCGCCCTTATCAACAACATCGAATAGGTTGCGATGCGTCCCTGCCAGGACCGTCTCTTTGTGGTCCTTTGTGCACTTGGTCTGGTGACCGTAGATGTCTCTGACAGCCTGGGGATGGCTAAACGACAGTGCATTGGGTCCGATTCTGAGAATGTGCTCGCCACGACGATCATGTTCAGCAGCGAGCGTCTCTGATCGAGTGCCAGTGTGACTGAGGTAACAGTGGCGCAGATCCGTTAGAGGAGAAAGCCACGAGAAGTTTGCATATTTCCTCAGACCTTTTGGGTCGATGAAGTACAGGATGATAGGATAGATGACAAGGCGAACGAATAGACCTGCAAGACCAGCTACGAGGAGAATAAAGCCAATCATGGTTGCGAAAAGATCACAATGAGGGTCAGTTGATTGATCTTGAATTCATGAGGAGTCGAATCTTATATCTCGAGCCTTCGACCCAGAAGGCCAAATAATGCGGCGACAACACCGATGCATAACTAGGACGTGCACCAATGAAGGGTCTCTATGCTCCCCATAATCTGCAGAATTTGATATCTATTGTTAGATAAATTGCCCGCGGGATTCGCTTTTCGGCGAAACACTTCCTAATTGAGACGCGTCGCCAAGCAGCTGGAGGAGTAAATTTCCGTTCCTGGTAATGGTGTCGAAATGGTGGAATCGTGGAGTTGCGGGGAAGATGGGCCCTAAGCATGACATCAATCGTGGGCCAGGAATGGTAATTGATTCCGCGGGGAACAATATGAGCTCAATGTTCAATCGACGAATAGCACTTCTCAATTAATCGTGCTTATCATTCTATGTAGTCTGCAAAGGTTCTACTCGTCCCTCTTCTGTATCTCGAATAGCTGCGGCAGCAACCCCGACAACACATCGGTCAAACTCTGCCACTTGATACCCAAAGCCTTCTCCGTTGCACTTGCATCTACACCAAAATGCATAGAAGCCTCCCTCAGACCCGGCGTACCCTTGGGGATCTTGTCCTTGTTCTTCCCGGCAACCTCCCTTGCGACATCCGCGATCTCTTGATTACAGTATACTCCCGCCGCAAGAAGATATCTTTCACCACTCGCTTCAGGGACTTGAATAGCCTTGAGGTGCGCAAGAGCTACATCTTTGACACTAACCCAGACAGGGCCTTTTGTGGCAGGTATCTCGCCGTCTTGGCCCGCGGAGACAATACCATAGACGATTTGGTTGGACGTGTTGAGATGTTCTGATGACTTGGGCACAGCACCCTGCAGGAATGGACCAAACACCATAGCCGGGTTCAGGCTAACAAGGTCGAAATGTGCAGCTGGGTTCTCTTCCATCCACTTCCACGCCACCTTTTCGGCAACGGTCTTGCTGGCGCGGTATGCTACTGCTGCGGCTGGTGCATTTACACCATCCTCGTAGGTCAATGGAGACCAATCTTTGGCAGTGTAAATCTTGCCCGGCTGCAGTCCTTTTGAGGCATCGTAGATACCCGCAAATGAGTTGGTATGCACAATGCGCTTGACGCCACCAAGTTGATTTGCTGCGTTGAGAATGGCAGTTGAACCTTTGACAGCAGGGATCATGAGGTCTTTTTCCAAGTCTGTTGTGTCATAATGAAAAGGAGCAGCGAGGTGTAGAATTGCATCAGGTCGAATGGAGCCAAAGGTTGAGATGTATGAATCCACAGAAGTGATATCTTCAACTACTCTGACAGAGAGATTGGGATCTCTGCCATGTAGATCGAGAACTTGCTCAACTTTCGTCTGAGATCTGACAGTACCCAAAACTTTATAGCCTTCACATAAAAGAAGAGCAATACAGTGTTGGGCTATGAAGCCATTTGCTCCAGTGACGGTGATAAGAGATGGTGGCAGAATGGGCTTGGGGTAAGCGGAAGGCATTTTGGCAGCAATAACTTCAGTGAATGAATGGTTACGATAAGGCTGGAAATCAAGTTCAGGTTATGATTGCAAATGTTTAAAGACTATCAGGGCGGTGATAATCGCACCTACAGAGGTCTATTCTATTCTATTGGCAGCCCAGCTCATCCGCGGTATCCATCGCCTGTTCTTCTTTCGGTTTAGCGCTGTCATGGCCGTCGCAATGATAACTTTGCGACGGCTGCAGACCAAACAAAGCGCGTTGGATCAAACCAGCGACGGGTCCCACTGATCGCGTTCCCCTCTCGTGACTGTCGGATAGCGGCGCCGATTTTGTCCGAGCGCCGATTGATTCCCTTCCTTGAGATGACGTCACGAGCAGATTGTCTCTAATTCAGAGTCCTGCAGTTCAAACCAACGGAAAAAAGCAGCTGACCATCTTGTGGTATAGTTCTTCTTAGCTCTTCGTCTGTTTTCTTCTCTCAGCTCAGGCGCTGTTGTAACCTGTTGATAGTTTGCGGCAAATTATTGAATCCTTAGGCCAACTGGCCGATAAGAGTTGTTATCGACGCTATCAGTTTAGCGATAACGATAAGGTACATTCAGTCACTGGCCTGTTAGGTCAGGCCTTAGCAATAGTGCTGTTAGAACATAGCATACCCTATACACAGTCAAAAACTCCAGCATAACCATGTAGAAAAGAGTAATGAAGCCCTTGTATGTCATCTAATGAGTTTTAGGAGGTTTTTCAGATCAATCAGATACTAAATTATTAAGTTGAATGGCAAAAGATGGGTTTTGGTCCCTGTTTACAGAGCCATATCAATCTACCCCATCAAGCACACAGATGGCATCACACTCATTATTTTTGAGGTCAGCGTTTTGCGCACAACGTCTGTATTCAAGATGACTAAACTCCCGCAATTGCCCTCTTCTTCAAAACAGCCGAGTTCTCATTTAATCCTGCCCAATCATGTGCATCCAAGCAAGCCTGTCGACTTAATAACACAGCGACCTTGGTCCTCTCCCTTAACTCCGCCTCATACTCATCAACAGCTTCACTTAACCCCTTCTCTCCATGATAAGCTCTTTCCAAAGCTTTTGTCAACCGATAAGCGTCAAGCATGCCATGGTTTGCTGCTTCGCCGCGATACATGGTCATCGCATGCGCTGCATCGCCAGCTAGAGTGACCCTGCCATTGCGATTATCCCAAGGTGGGCATGGCCAGTCCTGTAGGACTATCTCAATAACTTCCGAACCCTCTGGGATCCTTTGTACGGTGTCCCGTAGAACGGGATTAAACTCTGTGGCTCGTTGCTTCATATATGCCAAGCGCTCCGCGTCGGTTGCTTTGACTTCGTCTTCTGGTGTTTTCATGGGCCACGATATCATGACTTGCACACGGTAATGCTCATCCTCTGTTCCAGCAGTGCCATTAACGACTGGTGTTTCCAGCATGCTGAACCAGAAGAATGTCCCTGTCTCGGGATGGCAGCCTTGGAACAGAAGAGGATCGATATCTTTTAATGGCTTTACCTGCTCTGGCGTGAGATCTAGAGCAGCGCCAGTAAATCGCACCGGCAGTCGAATATTTCGGTATGACTCTGGTGCTAAGAACTTTCTTGTTCTTGAGTTGCTGCCCTCAACGCCAACGATGAGAGACCCTTCAGCTCGGGATCCATCCTCGAACGCAGCGACAACTCCATCGTCGTGCTCTTCAATTGAAGCAAGCCGCTTGTTCCAATTGACGTGGTCCGACACACTTTTGAGCAAGACCTTGCGCAGCTTCTCTCTATTGACTCGTCGTCGATCGCCAGGTGGGATGAGGAATTTTGGCTCAAGGGTCTCTAGATTGATGAAGACGAATTTTCCGAGCCCTTGGCGATCGGCTTCTGGGTCGACTTGGACTGATTCTACGTCCTTGAAGGCTTCTTCCGATAAGAGTTCTCTCAGGAATGGCAGAACCCAATGGAGTGTTATGGCCCAGCCTTGACCGCGGGAGCTGATGTGACTGTCGCGTTCGTAGATCTGAAAGGGAATACCAAGCTTCATGATCGATGTCAGTGGGTCAATTGATGAGGTCGGGGATATAGTAAATTACCTTCTTGAGGCCGTGGGCGAGGACAAGGCCAACGACTCCAGCACCGATTATGAGAACAGGCTTACGGTCTTTGGACATGGTGATGTTTGCGTGAGCTTTACACAAAGAATGATCAATGAGTTGCGATTGTGTATAATTTTGGTCGCTTTGAACGAGGGGGAATACCAGGGTTTATTCTCTCATAATATCAGAATGACCCTCGAGACCCTTCGCAGTCGAAGCGAGTGCGACGGCATCACACGTCATGAAGCTCTTATCGGGGGTTATCTGCGTTACAGTGAGGTCCCAGCAGCGCGGTTCAGTGCACCGAGCTCGGTGAGGGGTCCGTCGGAAGTGGCCGTATGCAACCGTCGGAAAACCATCATCAATTGCGCGCCAGACTAACTCGAATTGTCACTGTAAGATAGCGGGGACCGCGGAAATTAATGATCTCTGCGACAAGGCAATTCGCATTGAAACATGCGCCGGAACTGGGTGCGATGGAGGTGAGAATAGATTCATTCAAGAGTCAATTGATCTCGCTTCCGATTCATCGTATCCTCAACTCATTCACCCCCGACATCATACCTTTGCAGCAATAACCATGACACAAGATACCAAGCACGAGGCTCTCCAGCCTGTTCATCCCACGATGAAGGGCAAACTCGACCCTGTCTTTGAGAAGCTCTACAACGACAACGTCGCCAACACTCCCCTCAAACCAATTGACCTCGGCATCCTTCGATCGAAATACTCTGTTCTCTACTCGTACGGCACTGGCCCTGCACCAGATGTCGCGCGCCAATACGATACACAGATCGTCACTCATGAGGGCATCACTCTTGATGTGAGAGTGTATGAGCCCGACACTGATGGTCCATGGCCTGTGCACATCGACTACCATGGTGGCGGTTGGGGTCTGGGCGATCTTGATACCGAGAGTCATATTTGCAAGCACATCTGCAATGTCGCTGGGGTCGCTGTCATTGACGTCGCATATCGCCTTGTGCCTGAGAATGCTTTCCCCTGTGGCGTTACCGATAGTTTCGCTGCTCTCAAGCACATCTACGAGAAGGGCGCTGAGAGATTCAGTATTGACCCGGAGAGGATCTCTGTTGGTGGAGTCTCAGCCGGTGGATTCATCAGTCTTGCACTGGCGCACATGGCCCGCGATGCAGGCATTCCACTCAAACTCGTCGCTGTTGGAACACCGGTGATTGACGATCTGAGTCAATACTCTTCAGCATCAGATTCTCCCTTCAAGTCTATGCAAGAAAATGAGCATGCGCCGACACTCAATTGGGGCCGACTAGCTTGGTTCGACAAGCTCAAATGGAGTTCCCTGGGCTCAACCCCCGAAGAGATTGCTGAAAAGCGTGCGCAAATACCCGCGATCTATGGCAACCTCTTCAAGGCGGACAACTTTAACAATCTTGCAAAGACTGTCATTTACACAGCTGGTGCCGACCCATTGAGGGACGAGGGTGAGGCTTACGGTATGAAGTTGATTGAGCATGGGAATGAGGTGACGATGAAGAGGTTCCCCGGCGTACCGCATCCGTTTATGCATATGGATAAGGATCTTTGGCAGGCGAAGGAGTTTATTCTACAGACTGCTGGTGCTATTCGGACTGCTTTACATGAGCTATAATTCTAGACGGTGTAATTGAATCATTCTAATAAACAAAAAATGTCATGAGCATCAATATCGTGAGCTGTATAGCATCAATTTGAGGGAGCCTAGGGCAGGGAATAAAACTCTTCAAGACCTTAAGCCTAAGTGATAAAAAGATTTAGATAACTTAGATAAATTTAGATAGGTTTAGGGCACCTTTTATAAGATTTCTTTTATCATCCTAAACTGAAGTCTTGTGTTTTCTTGCTTCCCAAGAAGAGCGCAAGTAATTGATGATGAACCACCAACTCTCTGAACATCGCAGGCCGATCGCTGGAGACATCACTGTTAGCGCCCTATCGCCCCATACCCGACAGCGCTATCTACCCCGCTTGATACCACTGTAGCGCCTGATATGAAGGATACCATATCACCAAACTAGCTGTTAACAGTCTAGCACTCACGCGCTATCAAGATAACGAGGGAGCCGGTTCCTAATTCCGGGTGACCCATACCTCCTCCCTCTCGTTACCCCAGCTTTTCCTCCTCCTCATTGACCTCAAAACCATGGCGACGCGCGAGCGACCGAGTAATACCTGCTTACGGTGTGCTGAGATCAAACAGCGCTGTAAGGGCGGAGTGCCCTGTGACCGGTGTAGCAGGTTGAGCCTACCTTGTCGTCCCAAGGGGTACTCGGCTTCTTTTCCCGGAGAGTTTAGGCTTGATGGTGGCGATGGGATCTCTGTTGGTCAGCCGAAAGCAAAGATACGCAGGGTACAGACAGGTTGCTTGACATGTAAGAGGCGTAAGAAGAAATGCGATGAGCGGTAAGCCTTCACCTCATTCATCTGGATGAGCCTCACTCATGATTGTCATAGGAAACCCAGCTGTGGCGATTGCAGGAGACTTTGCCTCGACTGTTCTTGGCCGACAGAGAGAGCAAGCAGACCGAGGCTCAACAGCTGGACCAACGAATCATGGCTCAGCGCAGAACAAGTCCTTGACCTATCGTCGGAGACGTCGCCAAGCCCAAATCCTTCACCAGGTTCAGTACAATCCAACGTGGACCTGAGTATCGCCGACTTGCTATGCCAAATGTCCACTGCCGTTCCAGTCGACGGCGCCGATGTTGACATGACAGCGACATTGCCAGACCTTTCATGGGACTTGACAACTGACTCAGGCTGGCTCGATATCCTGCCAGAAACACCTCCCATTGCCGAAGACTCACCGGACAGTCTACCCAATACCACGCTCACTCTGTATACGCCGAGCTTGGTGCCGGACATGACATCTCCTCACGACAAAGCATTACTAAACCACTACTCAAATATTGTCGCCTCAGTACTATCAAGGCATCCAAACACGTCATCAAATCCCTATCTCAGCTACCTCGTACCCATGGCCGTCTCAAACCAGCTCATCCTTCACTGTGTCCTTGCTTTGAGCGCAACGCACTGGCAGAAGCTTCAACCTGACATGCGAGACAGGGCGTTGTATCATAAAGGCCAAGCGACACAATCTTTGGCCTGTCTTCTGCCTCATGTAGACGGGGGTTCGGTGGACGTTGCGCTGGTGTCTTGTCTGCTTCTGTGCATGTCAGAGCTGTTTGATGGTACCTCAGCAGGATGGAAGCTTCATCTCCAGGGCGCAAAACGACTCCTGTCAACAGTCAAATCCCAGACTGGTGGTAATCTGGCAGGTCACTTCAAGTTCTTCGTCAAGCTAGCACGATTTCTAGACAGCGCAGCGACAACGAGCACCTGTAAGCCTCCTCTAATAGACGAGAAGACAGTGGCGACTACACCTGAGCCGACCGAAGATTCCAGCAACGATGATGCAGCAGTTTATGGGATACCGAAAGAACTGTTCCACATGGTCGACCGCGTCAACAACCTGGCCAGCAAGCGAGGAACAAGAGTCGATGAGGCTTCAGAGGCGCTTTTCCGGGAAGAAGCTGAAAGAGTTCAAGGAAGATTGGATAACTGGGCATACGACTATGGTGGCCTCGCAGGCGCCGTTGCGTCCTTGTCACCAACCAACGACGACGTACTCCACGCAACAACCGCATACGAATGGGCACTCCGCCTCCGACTTCACCAAATCACAGAAGGCTACTCGCTCACAGAAAAGGTATTCGAGTGCGTTCAGCACATTCTTGACTCAGCACAAAAGATCCGTTACGGCAGTCCCCTCGAGAGCTGTCTACTATTTCCTCTGGTAATGGCGGGTGGTGCATGTAACTGTCTTGAGCAGAGAATGGTTGTGCAAGATAGGCTGATGATCATGGAGCGGACGTGTGGGTTCGGATATGTACATCAGAGCCGTGAGTTGGTTGAGACTGTTTGGAAGAGAAGAGAGACTGAGAGTATGGTCAACTGGGCTAGAATTCGGTATGAGGAGATGGGTGGATTAGCACTCTACTGATGGAGATACACGGTAATGACGCATTTGTACTTGTGAAATATGTGGAAGAAAGGCTATGAAAGGAGAGGACTATTTTAACAGGCTATACATAAATAAGCTCTGACACCTACGACGAAACTTGCGCATCATTGACCAACCCAGCGATGTGAGCATGCATATCATAAGCACAGACCTCGTCAATCGTCAACATCCCCGGCTTCGTGTTCTTGCTCGACCACCCAATCCTTTCATTCAAGTTCTCCCTCGCACGCTTGCTCGCTTCTTGCAATCTTGTGGCACGTGGCTTTCGCTCCGCCTCATACAACTTCAGACGCTTCTCAACACTCAAGTCTGAGTACTTCTCTGAGAACAGGATTCCCAACGCGCCCGCGTCTTCAATGGCCATGCAAGCGCCCTGACTTTGATCTGGCATCATAGGATGCGCAGCATCGCCCAGCAGTGTACAGCGGCCCTTGGTCCAGTAGGGATAAGGATCGTGGTTGTATAGACGCCACATCTTGATGTCCTCGGCGTTGAGGAAGAGCTTGATGAGCTTGGGGTCTAGCCCAGGGAAGGTAGATGCAAGGACTTCGCCAGTGGTGGAGATGTTCCATCCATCTTCCTTGGTATCATTCTTCTCAGCTGGATAAAAGCAGTAGCATGAAACAACGTTGTTATCGCTGCATGCTGACAGCACGATCTTGGTCTTTGTGTCACCGCCCCAAAACTCGATTGCCTCGTTGTTGATGTACTCCTCCAGGCCTAGCTCACGTAGCTTGTCGGCGTAGATGATGCAGCGATAGCAGCAAGATGTACTGGGAACGAAGTTTGGAATGACGCCGAGTTGCTCACGCATCACGCTTCGGATACCGTCTGCGCAAATGATGGCATCATGTGTAGCTTCGTTACCGTTCTCAAAAGTGATATGACCAGTTTCAGTGTCGAGCTTGGATGCCCTGTGCCATGTCTTTAGCTCAGCAGGTCGACCTTTGCCAGTTTGCGACAAAGCAGTGTCCTTGAGGTGATTATGCAAATCGATTCGATGAAAGTTGTTGTAGTCTGTGCCAAAGCGTTCGCGATAGTCTCCCAAAGGGTATGTGCCTTCGACTTCTCCCGTAGAGTAGTCATGGCGAATGAGGTTGCGCAGGATCACTGGCTTGGCAGCGGGAATGTCAACTTCCCATTCTTCCAAGAAGCGAGAGCCATTAGAGGCGACTGAGAGAGATGCACCGACTTCACCACCAAAGTCGTAGCGCTCGTAGAGCGTGACTTGGTGGCCGGCTCGTCGGAGGGCGATGGCGGCGGAGAGACCGCCAAGACCGGAGCCGATGATGCCTATTGAGAGAGACGTTTCTGTTCGTCCAGGCATGTTGTGCTGTGAAGAGCTCGTGTGAGTAAGTTGAGGCTATACTTGAGCCGTTTGGCTGAGTGATACAGAAAGGTGCTACAGGATGCAATGAAGTACTTTGTAAGATGTGATTGAGTGCATTGATGAGAAGATTGTAATTGAAGTTCTAATTATATGTATCGCAGTCTTATGTCCGGCGCTCAAGTCATGTCTTTACTCTCGTCTCAACTCGTACCAACCCCAGCCTGTTCCGCCCTCCGACTGAGGCTGAAGACCACTATCTCAAACCGCGCGGACCGCTATCAAACACGACGAACCCAAAAGTCATCCCTGAGACCTCGAAGCGACGGGCGGGGATGCAATCCACATGATTTCATTGGTCCCGCCCATCAGGATCCGACGGTTGCAGCTTTATCGCGGTCTAGCCCAATTCAGATAGAGTTTACCGACGTATCATCATTCCCCAGGTTTTTGGAGTCCAGACTCGGAGCTATGACTTGAACTCTGTCAAGATAACATTGCGACTGCTCATGTTTGGCTGGTTGATGTCGTAAAGGTGGTATCGTGGCCTCGAGGTACTTAACCCTGTCTTGTCGTCGCATTGAGGCATCTCCTTTTGGCTTCAGTACAGGCTGCCTTCGTCTATCGATCGGTACCTTGCCACCAATTGAACTCTTCGCTCAACAATTTGACTATTTCTTCAACACTGATCAACTGCTTGTGTAGCTGAATAGGTTAGTACCTGATGAGTTGCACTGACTGCATCTGTCTAACATCTTCTTACAGCATCACCATGACTCCCATCGACAACGAGAAGATCCCAGACATCATGCGTCCTCCCTCCGTCACCAAAGGCTCAGTCCAAGATGTCATCAGCGAAACATCTCTCAAGCCCATCACCCGCAAAGTCGACTACCATCTCGTTCCTCTCATGCTAGTCTGCTACTTCCTCCAATTCCTCGATAAAGTCCTCATCAACTATGCCAACATTATGGGTCTTTCCGAGAACCTCCACTTCAAAGGGAATGACTTCTCCTGGATGGCCACCGCCTTCTTTATCGGTTTCGCCGTGGCTGAGTTTCCTCAGGGTGTCTTGATCCAGAAGTTCCCTGTCAGCAAGGTACTAGGCCTCAACGTTGTTCTCTGGGGTATTGTTATCTGCTGCTCGTCTGCCGCGCACAACTTCCCTGGCATGACAGCTGCGAGAACTCTTCTTGGCATGTTCGAAGCGGTTATCTCACCTGCCTTGATCATGATCACTTCACAGTGGTACACCAGAAGACAAGCCACACCAAGAACCGGTATCTGGTACTGCGGTCTGGGCATCGGTCAGACAGTTGGTGGACTGATCTCGTATGCTGCTCAGCACGGTAGCCGAATCAGCAGCTTCCAGAGCTGGCGCATCATGTTTGTTTCCGTTGGCGCCTTCAATATCATGATTGGTCTCCTTGTTCTTTTCTGGATGCCTTCTAGCATCAAGGACGCCAGGTTCCTCACCGAGCAGGAGCAGGTCATGCTTCAAGAAGCACTTGATGCTGATCAGGGAGGGAAAAGCGCCAAGGTCTTCCGCCGCGCTGGTATCTGGGATGCCTTAAAGGACATCCAGGTTTGGCTGCTCTTCCTCAACACTATTCTCATCGTTATCCCATCAGGCATCATCACAACCTTCTCTGCTACTCTGATCCGCGGTTTCGGATATGACCCCAAGCAGTCCGCCCTTCTCAATATGCCTGCTGGTGTTGTATCAGTGTCCGCTACCTTACTCAGCACTTTCGCTATCCTCTACGGATTTCCACGATGGTTGGGTCTTTGCCTTCTCATGGTACCAACTCTGATCGGCGCTGGTCTTATGTCCTTTTACTCCAGCAGTCAAGCTGGCTCTCTCGCGGGTATTTACTTGATCAACTTCGACGTTGCACCTCTCGCACTTATTTATGCTCTTGTCGGAGCCAACGTTCAAGGGTATACCAAGAAGGTCACTACGAATGCCATCGTTGCTATTGGCTTTTCCATTGCCAATATCATTGGTCCACAGACCTTCCAAGCCAAAGATGCGCCAAAATTCCTCCCAGCAAAGATCACCGTTTTCTGTGTTTGTGGCGGGTCGGTTGTTGTCACCATTCTAACTAGAGTTCTTTATGGCCTTCGAAACAGAAAGGGAAGGGTTTCACAGGATCTTGGGCAGAGTGGAGAGGTTGATCCGGATACCATGACGGATAGGAACAATCCTAACTTCTTCTACGTTTACTAAGCAGGACGAGTTAGTTTCATAGTAGTTCATCTTTAGAAATGAAATTAAGCCAGTTTAACTATTGCTTGTCTCTTTGAGAAATCGATTACCTTATCTCTTATCACATCACGGTTAGAAGTATCATGGCACTGAAGTCTTGGTGGTTGAAAATATTCAATTGCGCTCAAACTAAATGGTCCTCAAAGGAAGATCCCCGTGGGTCCGCGATTGGTCCCCCGAACTGCGACCTGTAAGCAAGAGTCCTATGCCAAGGAATCATATCCATAAGCTCACAGATCGTTGGCGAAGAAGACAGGCTTAGCAGCATGCTTGTTGACGCGAAGGCTCAGCTGGTCCGGTCGCGAATAATGACCGACGATGTCCAAGTTCTGCTTAGCCTTGTACTTCTCCTCAAGGTTGATATCGGCATAAAGAATACCCTCCTCATTAGGAGCAAGGGGCTTGACAAGTTCCTCTCCGAAAGGCGAGAAGATCATACTGAAGCCACCGCCAGACTTCTTGGTATAGTCATAGCCATCGACGTTGGCCTTCTTATGGTTCTCCTCAGTCATGATCTGACTTGCCAGGAGAACGAAACAGGCTCCCTCCATGGAGACGACGTGAGAGAAGGCTTTGCAGCATTCGGGAGTGATGTGGTATGGCCATTCGGGGACGTTCTGGGGGAAGATGGATGGCCAGCTGGAGACGTGGATATCGACATCCTGAGAGTATTCGTAGTAGCGGAGAAGTGTCTGGGTGTGCTCCCAGCAGTTAAGACCAGCAACCCTTCCAAACTTCGTGTCGGCGACATTGGTCAGAGACTCGCCCTGTCCGTCACCGTAGATAGCACGCTCAACGTGGGTAGGCTTGATCTTGCGACGGTGAAGTACAATAGTGCCGGTCTCATCGATGAAAGACTTATTCTGTCAGCACACCGAAATGTTCCATTAGGAGTACAACTCACCTGTGCGATATAAAGAGTTCCCCTGTATCTCTCACTATATCCAAGGACTACAAAGACGCCTGCCTCTCGAACAGCAGCTCGAATCTGGTCCATCTCAGGTGACTCTCTTTCCAACGAGTTCTTGAAGTACTCATTGATCCATGGTGCGTTCTCGGTAGGCGAGTTGGCCCAGATGCTCCTAGAAATGAATAAGCTGATCTGCCCATGTTTCGCAATTCTCCTACTTACCATGGATATCCAGGAATGAAGACCTCAGGGAAGCCAATAACATTGGCACCTTCTTTTGCTGCCTCTTGGATAAGACTGATGGACTTGTTGACACCGCCCTGGAGATCGTTCCAGACGGGCTCGGCTTGGATAGCGGCGACCTTGAGGGACTTGGACATCTTGATAGATTGTTGTTTGGGTTGTTGGTTGGGTTGTGGTTTGTGTTGGTGGTTGTGCTGCTGATGCTTGTGTTGGACTGAGAAGGATGATGAGATGAGGAATCTGAGGGCGATTTGCTCTTTACTTATAGTCGTGAAACTGATAACGATTCTGTGGTAAACATACGATGATGGTTCCTATGTCAGCATCTATCTATCCTTTGGTGGAGTTTGTTTTGAGGGTCTATCCGGATATCATATTACCTGATGATCATCAAGGTCGGGTGATTGATTCCCGGATTACTTCCCCCCCTTGACCCCAGATACCCCAGATATGCCAAACAAAATCTCCGCACGCCGGACTTATGATATCCGTAGTCCTAAAATAGGATGCAGTTAATGCATGATGGCTTACGTGGCCACGTGTCAGACCTCGCTGATACCGGAAGCAGGATAATCAATATCCAAGAACTGCATTAAGCTATATAGACAGACTGGTATTACCGAAAACAAAGCCTTAAAATCCCAAACTAAACAAAAAAGTCCAGAGACGACTCCCCAAAACACTGATCATACGTCCAAGACTCAAAGATATCGTCCAGCGAATAAACATGCTCAAAGCTACTCTCTGTGCCCTCATGGAAAACCACCAGATCGTCCATTTCATACCGTTCGAATTGTCGTCGACTCTCTTCATTGATCTCTTGCGCGAGACCATGTGCCCAAATGTCAATCTCCCATTCTCGAGCCAGCGACAAGATGGCTCGGATCGATCGGTTGGCCCAGTTCCAGTTCACATTCATCTCATAAAGGGATTTGACACAGATATAGAGACACCTCATGGCCTCGCTTCTGCCGTGGTTTCCGGATGATTTAATGTGAAGAAGATGGATGATTGATGCAGTGAAGGCTGGGTGGACTGCTGAGACAGGTATGTTTCGCTAGACTGTGTCAGTTTGCTGGGGTAGTTAAAGTCAAACGAGCACATACGATTGTGTAGTTTTTCCTGAATATCTGCAGGATCCTAGCCATCTTGACGGCTGATTCCCTGCAGGACTTTGAGTGAATATCTCCTCCCTCTGGATCATAGGCGATGGCTTTCTTGCTAGGGTTGAGAAGCTGAAAGAATGGCCGGTGTAGTAACAATATTGCATGGTGATATTGCAAACTAGTGAGTAGTCATTAGTGAGACACCTTTACCAGATCCACAGTTACTCACTGAAACTGATAGACATATGGCGGAGAACATTGAAGACTGGAACTTGAGATTTTCAAACTTTTCGGCAACCGGTCAAAGAGCCCGACAGCTTGTAAATGAGCTTTCATAACTCGATCTTCTCTTTCTTTATCAGTCCACGCGTATCTCTGAGCATAACTATATCATGTTAGTGACCATTACTTGCCGAGAGGTTTGGATTTCTCACAGCTGGTCGATAACTTCTGAGGTGGCGAGCAGAAGCTCACAAGTATACATGCAGTTTTCCAGAATGTGGCCTGTCGGAAATGGAGCGGATATTGCATATTGATAGTCAGATAGGAGCGGGCTATGTTGGACGAGTCCTTTTGGTTTGGTCGTTGTGATGTTGTACTCTTGGATACTCGCCGGCCGGCCCATGCCAAGGCAATAAAGTCTGTTCTCAAGGTCAGTTTTCAAAACACGTCAGTGCTCTTCGGTCGACGTACTTGTCCAAGACATATACACCCCAGAAAGTGACGTTCCTAGCTTCCACATCATCATCGGATACTAAGCCTTTGGAAGCGTATGGCGAACAGTCGCAGTGAAGGCCCAAGTTCATGGCCATTCTTGTCGCCATACCGATATACATGAATCCGAGACCCTCTAGGTCAATAGTCGCCCAGTAAAGGCCCAGAAGTGCTGTTGCTTGAACCGTAGATGTCGTTGGAGCTTCGCATTCGTAATGAAGCATGGTCTTGGCCTGAGCGGCAAATGCCTCACCAGCCGTGTTGGCGTCATCAGGGTCCGTTCGCAGCTCTAATCTCGGAGAGTACCGCGATGACATGGCCAGGATAGCCGCCATGAGTGAAGGCGTGCAGTATCGGCCACTCTTCTCGACGTATAGATCCCGGACGAATAGCTCTCTTGGGACGATGTACTGCCAAGAGTTCTGCCATCGCCAGAAGATCTCTAGTAGGTGATCGCGCATCTCGTCAGAAGGGGTAATGAAATCAGGCATGTTGTTGGCGGCCTCTATACCGCGATTTCTGGCTTGGATCGATGATGGGACCTTGATAGCGTGGTTGTGGATGATGGAAAAATTGCTGGATGCACCGAAATAGCGCAACTCTCCAATCTCACCAAGAGTGAAGCAACCGAGGGCATTTGCGAGATCATCCATGTCTTCTTCACTTGTGGTACTGTTTGGGTCTGGTTGAGAAGCTTGAGTAGTGCTTACGAAGGCCACCTCCTCATGGTCGCAGTTACTGCTGCCCTTTGTAGAGTCTGGTGTCCCAGGATCACCATTGCGTTGGGCGAGCTGTTTCTCCAAGCTCGCGACGCGCGCTTCCAACGCATTGATATATGCATTTGTATGGCGTCTGTCCACATACGTTAGTGTCATTTCTGTCATAGTGCTGCTGCGTTGACCTACTTTCTGTTGCTCTCAGCCTGGGTATACTCGCAGGTCTGTTGGCGGTCGTAGCATGCGCTGCATCTTGGCTGACTGCCGTCGCACTGCGTAGAGCTCGAGTCAGCTACAGTCACATAGGTACAGTGAGGTCATGCAACGTCACTCGATCGTATTGAGGCTCAAATCGTGCAGGGAGGGGAGCGTTACCTTTGTCCTCTTGACCCGACAGCCATTACAGGCTACGGAAGCCCGCTTCCTGGGGTTAGGTGGGGCAGAATAAACAGCCGTCGTAGACATGATCAAATGCGTGATCTAGAGACTTGAATTTTTAATGCGTGATCGTGTGAGAAAACAAGGAGCCGCGGCGATGAAATCTGGGGTAATAATTGCAAATTCTCCACTGTCGTTGCTGCCCAGGCCCAGGGCAACGGAAAGGTTTATTGAATCCGAGGCCAAGAAGCTATTCCAAAAGCACGATAGCTTATCTGTAACCCTCTCGGAACGATTGGCATGCTAGAGTCCGAGCTTCACTGCTAAAGCTGATAAAGCTAGATTGGTGGTGTCACTAGTCCTGTCCTGGGAAGCATCGTCAAAAGCCGTGATAAATGCATCCATCGAACGGTCTCGATGTCGTTAGATGGATGGAGGCTTCATTGTCCAGATAACATTGGGTTAAGCAAGCTGAGCGGCACCTGTATGGCTGTAGATCCGTCCGTGGTTCATATCATCAGGGTTCATGAATTAAGCCTCCCTTCTGTGGATCAGTGTAGGGCAGTAGACTAGACATTCGACCACCACATACCAGCCAGACTGTGAACGCGAAGTGTGCTTGGAAGTATCTAATTACAAGCTTGACTCTTTGGAATCAATTCTATTATATTCTATACAAGAGATAAGATAAAGGACAGCAGATAGGCAGTTGCACGTATCCCGAGTCTGCTATCACTTGCGTCTGCCGACATGTTGAATGTCCCCCCGCATCTCCCTGCGTTAGCGTCAGGGTATTTGATATCCGGACCGAACACGCCAATCAAGTTGCACCTGTTTCAACACTGACTGGCTGGTTTTCCGACCCCTTTTCTGTTTATCAACAAGGGTTCTTCCAGGTTTCATTGACTTATCAAGGTCTTGTATGTATCTGCTGTGTGTAGCTGAACCAACGCCGAAAAGGAGACGAAATGATCATTTCGATGACGTATGACACCTGAGCACAAAGCCCCAATTCGCGGGACAGACGAACCAATCAGCACCTGCAGCTTGCCAATTTCGATGCTACATCCAAATAGGAAATTCATAACTCCGCCGAGTCCGCCTTGACCTCTACCCACTTTTCCCTGTCGCAAAAGGCCCTCACAAGCGAAAATGGTAGCCTCTCTAGCCTCTCAAACATGCCGACGTTGGAGACAAGGACATGTCTTCGCAGCCGAATGGTTTTATGACATCAAGCAGCCTGCCAAGGAGGCAACCTCGGCGCAGTAAAGGATGCCTGACGTGCCGAAAACGCAGGGTCAAGTGCGGTATGTCGTTATCGCGTAGGGATTCTGTTCACTGCTGATGACCATAGATGAACAACGACCAACGTGTGAGAGGTGCAATAAAGGGTTTCATCCATGCCAATACGATGACAGTCTTGTGTTTGTGAATCACTCACACGATGCTGCAAAAACTGTCCGACCTCAAGGTCTCAAGTCTCAGACTCCCAATGCCTTGACCCAACGGGAGGACTTCAAGCAAATGCCTGCCTCAATCGACTTGCATGGCTTTAAGGATGAAGTAGTCGTATCATTCTTTGTCAAAAACCTATTTGTCTGGATCAAGTCACCCCTCGAAGACAGATCGCCAATCCTCCATATTTTATCTGGCGAGGCAGACTCAACAGCAGGCATGTCAGGTTTATGCGTCGCAGAAGCCTTCTTCTCAACTATGCACTGCATACCTGAAATGAAGTTCCACGCTTCTGCACTTTATGGAAGAGCGGTCCAAAAGCTGAAGACCGATCTCGGAACGAAGACGGAAACCTCGAGGTCTCTCCCTCATGCCACCATATGGAGTGCGCTGTTCCTTGGCGTTTATGAGATGATATCTTCTGATTCCATGTCAAACTGGCTACAGCACTGCCATGGAGTTGCAGCACTGGTATGAACCTCTCGTGGCGTATTGATTCGCTTCTGCTAACTTTGGAAGACGGAGATGACAGGACCTTATGGATTTCAGATGGATACGGCAAAGGCCATTCTGCAAATCAACAGATCATTCATAGTAAGTTATTTTTGCTTTAAAACTGACCCATCACTGACGCCTTTCAGTCTATTGGCGCTATGGCCAACCGAAAACGCACCTTTTTGGAACAGGATGAGTGGAAGCATATACCATGGGCACTGCAACCCATGTCCAAGACGATTGGGGATTACTTACAAGACATTCTTTGCGACATCCCTGGCATGATGGAAGACGTGGATCATCTCTTCAATTCGAATGATTGCCAGGTATCTGCAAATTTCACAAGTCAAAAGCTGCAGGCCTCTTTTGAGCAACTCAACTCTTTACGAATATCGTGGAACTTCATGCATCCTCATAGTTGTTGGAGACAAAAGACTGTGCGTGAATCCTCACAAATACACCATGGCACACTGGAGGAAGTACTATGGTTCTCTGACCTCGAAAGGGCCATCGAATTTGTCTACTTCAACACAACTCACTTAATATTGCATTCAATATTGGGGCAGTTGATGTCTTTGCCAGACACCTGTTGCGTCTTGGATGCAGGCATGTCTCCCGACGATAACCAATTTCTAGAGTCATCGGAACTCGTGTTCTGGAACCATGAGAATCGGTACCGGAACGCACAGGCAATATGCCAATGCGTTGATTACATGTTGCAGAACGAAGGCGGTGCATCAGGGGCGTTCAATCTGCTATTCCCACTAAAAGTCGCTTATAACCACCTCTGCAGTTTTCCAATCATGCAAAAAAGGGTTGCAGGAGTAATGGAACAGATATCCACTACGAAAGGACTTTTCATCGGGGCGCAGATTCTAGAGAAATATTGAGAGCTGTGTTGCTTGGTCTGCGCCCTAGACTGTACCTGCGCTCGCCATCAGCGCCGCTAGCAGAAGGCGAGGCTGTAGCAGAAGGCGAGGCTGGAGACTCACCAGTGAAAGGCCGTTATACCGATGGAACATAATAATAGGCATCCACTGGTTATTTGTGCCGGCGATTCCGGATCATCATAAGAAAACGGGATGCTCATCTTCGGTGGCGGGACCGGATCGCGAGGTGCTGTCTAGCGCGGCTCCGCCGAAGCTGACGGATCGTCATCTCGGACTACTCTTTCGGGAACATGAGCGCGAGGTGAAGTGTTAGCTCAGCTCGAACATGGCACTGCCACTGATTGAAGAGAGTGTTGAATTACGAGCGTAGTTGCAGCAAGACTATTATAAAAAGTGCCTTCTCGCAGTCGCAATTAAGTCTATCAAATCACCAAAGTGTTCTCTTTTATTGCGATTATGCAGCTCAAGACTTTGACATTCCTTTTCGCGGCTCAAACTGCCGTTGCCAGCCAGGTAAAATGGGCAGGGTAGGCTCCATGACCATCTAATTAAGGGCCACGCGGCTAACATTGGCAGTGTCAACTTATTTGGACTCGCCAACGATGTGAATATCCTTGGATCAGCTTACAACACTTTCCTTGACCTGTCCTGCAAACCGAGTTATCACAGCTATCCATACATCAACACGGTTGACGACTACAAGTCATGGCATGACAAAGGCTTCAACCTTTTTCGAATTGCTATGGCTTGGCAGCATGTTCAGACCTCGCTTGGAGGCAGCCTGAATGAGACCAACATGGGAGCAGTCGACAAGTTGCTCAAGGCCATCACTGATGATGGTGGACAAGCCATCCTGGATATTGTAAGTGGAAACTGTCCCCTATTCTTTCGTTGTACGCACACTGATTGTTCCAGCACAACTATGCACGTTGGTATTGCGCCGTGATTGACCAACCTGAAGTCTCATTCCTCAACCCCAACATCACGGTTACCAATGATCACTTTGCCGATCTCTGGTCGAGACTCGCCCAGAGGTACAAATCAAACCCCAAAGTCATCTTCCAACTCATGAATGAACGTATGTTAAACTACGAGCACTCTCCCGTCCATTACCTCGTCTCCGCAGTCAAACTGACAATGTTCCTCAGCTCACGACCTTGACATTACGAAGTGGGGTGCCACCAACCAGGCTGCAATTATTGCGATCCGAAACGTCACCGATAAACAGAAAGTTCTGGTCTCAGGAACACAGTTCGCTCGCCTCGTTGACTGGGAGGCTTTCTCTCAGCCGGGTATCGGTCCCGGTCTCATTCAAGACCCCGCCAACAACACTCTGTACGACTTCCACCAGTACTTTGACGACATCGCCGGAGCATATGGTCTCTGCGAGCCTTGGAGCGGGTTTGTTAAGAGATTTGAGGCGGTGACTCGCATCTTGCGCCGTAATGGCTTCCAAGGAATGGTCACAGAGTTTGGAGGGGGGCCTTGCCCTCAATGTGCTGACACGATTCAGTCTATGCTGGCATTTCTCGATCGCAACAGTGATGTCTGGTATGGATGGACTGCATGGGGTAGTTTCAATGAGGGCTCGGACTTGTACCTGAGTTTGGACAAGAACTCAACCTATAATCTCATCACGAGAACACTAGAGAAGTTCGTCCCGAAGTAGAATTGGAAAGCCGATGGCACGTGTCACTTGAAGAGGCTGGCTCAATCTGACAAGAAGCTGAGAGCCTGAGAACAGAAAATTTCATTCTATAATTATTTACATGGTTGAAGTTAAACTACGTTTGAATCAGAAAGAGTCAAGTAGCATCATTATTCACCTTTGCCAGTTTAGAAGCAAGACAATGGGCATTTTCTAGGAAGACGCCACTTCATTTCTCTGGCTTCTGGCCATATACAACATATCTACACAACGTTAGCTAGACGCATTGCCGATATGATGACTTGACTTACATAGGCCAGTAGGAATGAATAGTTTTGTCTTTCATTTCGCGGCGAACCTTGGTGAGTAACACATCCAGCTCCTCTTTGCTCCAGCCAAGGACACGGGTATAGACAGCAGAGCTAAGACCTTCAAGACCAGAGCTAATGTTTTCGAGATTCCAAGCACCTAGTTACCCGCGATTAGTAAATTCGTAGACTTAGGAAACTGTAGTAAGGACTGATGCTTACCGAGCTCCTTGTGTCTCTTGTCTCTCGGCCAAGTATTCTGAGGCCATTTGAAGACGACCTGTTGGACATTCTGAAAGCCCTGGGCTTCAAGCTGTTCTTTATACTTATTCGCCCCGTCGAATGGCCTTCCGATCATCTTCGTGCCGTCCAGCAACTTGGTGACCCATTCATGAATTGCCGAGTCCTTTGTGAGAGTCCCGTCATCGCTCGTGATGGGGTAAATGTCTGCCAGTTCGATCCAGCCGCCGGGATTGAGATTTTCATAGGCCTTTGCGAAGAAGCCGGGCCAGTCGGCGATGGATGCAGTCATCATGCGACTGTAGATGAAATCGAACTTGACGTGAAATGTCCACGGCTCTTCAATATCGTCGACCTGAAAGCTCAAGTTCGGAGGAACAAAGGGACTTTGGATGGGACTGAGGTCAATCCCGATGACTGAAGCGCTAGGATGCTCATCGGCGAAGTCCATGGCCCAGAGTCCAGTGCCTGTCCCAACATCGAGAACATTGTGTAGTTGACGGCCGTCGCGACCGGCAGGCGATAAATAGAGCTTGTCATCAAAGGTGAGAAGAAAAAGATGATGCTGCAAATCGAGCCTATCCTGTTCCTGCTCGTCGTTGGGGATCACATACTGCCCGTCCTTGTACGCGTGATAGGTGCGGCCGTTTTCTTGGCGATACTTTAGAATGCTTGAGGTGATTGACGAAGTGGAGCTCCCTTCAATTGAACCAAGAGAGTCAGTGTCGCTAGTAGTATCAGTGTCGGCCTCATCGACTTCTAGCGCCACGGGATCGGCAGTCGAGATAGGATCAGCCATTATGGATATGTCGACAGTAATAATAATATGTGAGGGATAAAATTGTATGTCGTCATTGGAACGTGAGGGGCACGCACTTCACATGCTGGCTCGGCTAAATGTCCTGCAGAACCAACAGACTAGGGTCACCAACCAGGGTGCTACAAGTTTAAGTGATCGCTTCTACCAACACGACTATTCTACAATATTCAATGCTCAGAACGTAAAAACCTTACTAATACCCTCGGCGAAATTCTTGGCAAGAGCTTTGTGAATAGTGACACCAGCATGATAGGTATCGGTCCAGAGGCAGTCATTTCCGCCACAGCATGTCGCGTCCTTGGCCCCATACTCTTTGAAGTTCTTGACTGCGGTGTCAAAAGTAGGTTTCGTGTCAAACACGGTCACCTCGATACCTGAGCTAGAGTTTGAAAAGGTAGCAGCGCGTGTGGTCAGAGCTTTGTTATAGGCAGTGATGTCTGCACGAAGCATCTTGAGGTCTGATTCCGACTGTCCGATCATAGCAGGGATTTGGTCCGCGAAAGCTGGTAAAACATTAGCTTGGGCTAAGAATAGGGGGAAGCAGCATACGAGGAACAGTGAGGAGGGCGAACTTCTTCAATCCAGCCTCAGACAGCGTGTTCAAAAGTTCGAAATATCGATCCATGGTTTTCTCAATTGGCGCTGCCGATTTCTTCCAGAATGGCTCGCCGAGATCATTGATACCGATCCATACGGCGACAAGAGTATCTGCAGAACTGATTCTGTCTGCGACATATTCTTTGTACTGGGCCACCTGGTCATCAACGCAGTACTGTGCATATGTCGAGACGATTTCCTTATCAACTGTAGCGCCAGTGACAGCAAAGTCGTAAGTCAGGACAGTAGAAGTGTTCAGCACGCTAGTTAATTGGCCAACCCAGTTCAATCCATTTGCTGTTGTCTGTCCTGGTAGAGCGGGATTTCCGAGAGGGCTACCAGCGCTGGGTAAGTCGCCTCCAGGCCAGAAGCCAACAGTCGAGTAGGAGTCGCCACTGCGGAGTTGTAAGAACGATAGCTTCCGCAGTTCGACAAAAAGATAGCTTACAAGACAATCAGATTCTTAGAAGCACGAGTAGCTCTGGACAGAACAGGGGTAGCTGTCGCCTGGGACAGTCCAGCTGCCAGACTCAAAAGCTGAAGAAACGACCTCATTTTGTAAGTATAATACAAGGAAAAGAACGAATGAAGAAGGGGAAACAAAACAGACAAGGTTCCAAACATGAGAATGGCGTTTTAACATTTAAAGTGATCATCATGACCCGCAGCATCCCTGCCAAGATGTTACATCCGGAAAATTGGTGATGTTTCATGATACAGCGTCCGATTGGTGGAGATAGCGTAATAAATGGAGTGACGAGGAGTACGCGTATCTCGGGTTTGAAGTGCGTTCAAGGTCAGAGGAATATAAAATCTAAGTATGAACCTATGTAACAATATTCTTGAAGAATAATTCTATTCATGGTCGGCCGAGAATATGGTGACGAACGTGGAAAGCGCAGCAATACAGAGTCGTCTTCCTGACCATCACACTCTGCTAATTCTTCAGATCTTGCTAGTGATAGCTGATCGCAAAACGTGGCATTTTCAGTTGGGCTTTGTGACTGAGTACTCATATTCGGCAACCAAAGCTTAGCAAGCAGAATGATCTCGGTTTTGAGGGCAAACATCCAGCATGTTCAGGATGGCAATGTGATGATGGAATGACTGCCTATGACCCTTTGACAAGAGTTGGAGTCGAGAGACCTAGCCGAATTGGAGACCGCGTTGACCAACCGGGCGAAGGGGAGTTTTTTTTGGGGTAGGTTGGAGATTTTGGGGCAACATTGAGATGCGTAAATGTTGCGAAGATAAAGACAAGAGGCGAACAACAGATACAAAGTCAAGTAATCAATTTTTTCTCTTATCTCATCTTGATTGATTGACTCGATCGAAAATGTCCCTTCCTCGGCTTGATCCTTATCAATCTACCTCGGCAGACTCTGCCGACCCACAATCACGACTTTTGCTTGTGGGCCTCGAACTAATTTACAATCACATGGCACCGAGAATGTCTCCTGATTTTTGTCTTTAATATCCTTTGACATTTCTAGTTTTCTATTTGTAGTCATTCATTCCTTTCTTCCTGTTATGATCCTGCCTCTCTAACATAGGATCTCGATTTTGACCCAGGATACCCTTTGTTGATCTTATACCCCATCGCACAAATTTCTTTCTTTTTTGTATCCACCACATCTTTTCGAGATGACCAGTATCGATAAGCCGCTACCACAAACCCAGGCTTCAAAACCTGGTGACTTCGAAGCCGTCAGAAAGTCTATCGTTGATCTCCTCCGCCAGCCTGACTATGACGATGGAAGTGCCGGCCCTGTTCTTGTGCGCCTAGCCTGGTAAGTCTACAACAAACCAGAAAAACATCAGTTCATGATTAACGTAGCCTACAGGCACTCTTCTGGCACATATGACGTAGCAACAGATACCGGAGGTTCAAACGGCGCTGGCATGCGCTACGAGGCCGAGGGTGGCGATCCCGCCAACGCCGGCCTTCAGAATGCTCGCCTCTTCCTAGAGCCCCTCAAGCGTCTTCACCCATGGATCACATACTCAGACCTATGGACGCTTGCCGGTGTAACGGCCATTCGAGCCATGGGCGGTCCCGAAATCGATTGGCTTCCGGGGCGAACCGACTTCACTGATGACAGCAAGATTCCACCTCGCGGCCGACTTCCTGACGCGGCTCAAGGAGCAGACCATATTCGAGACATTTTCTACCGAATGGGATTTAACGACCGGGAGATTGTAGCCCTCAGTGGCGCGCACAGTCTTGGACGATGCCATACGGAAAACTCGGGATTCGAGGGAAAATGGGTCAACAATCCGACACGATTCTCGAATCAATATTTCCGCCTCCTGCTGTCTGAGAAGTGGACCGAGAAGACAGTCCCTGAATCTGGTGTTACTCAGTTCTCTTCTGTTGACCCTGACACAGAAGAAGAGTTGATAATGCTCCCAACCGATATTGCTCTGACAACAGACCCCGAGTTCTCCAAGTACGTGCGTCTTTATGCTGAAGACAAGGAGCTGTTCTTCAACGACTTCAAAGCGGCATTCGCCAAGCTGCTAGAGCTGGGAATAGCAAGAGATGCAGAAGGGAACATTACGAACAGTGATAATGAGAAGGGAGGATATAGAAGCGCGCCAAAGAAGAGCGATTCGGTGTCAGCACATGCAGAGTTCGGACAAGGGGCCAAGACAAATGGTTGTCCTGTTATGCACGCCAGGG
The DNA here is from genome assembly GCA_013186785.1 of Fusarium pseudonygamai. Classification (NCBI taxonomy): domain Eukaryota; kingdom Fungi; phylum Ascomycota; class Sordariomycetes; order Hypocreales; family Nectriaceae; genus Fusarium; species Fusarium pseudonygamai. The sequence continues at coordinate 26,268 of JAAQRH010000073.1, forward strand.
CAAAGCTCTGATGTGTTGTATGTTAATATATACCCGTATAGACTATAGATGGAGAGGAGGATACACAAGTATAATTAGATAGCTCTAGATCTGTTTCTCTATAACTATGCCAACCCGGACTTTATTTTGCTACTCAAAGTCTATTGGTTCTGAATAGTCCTCAAATGTAATGATATTTCCGATACGTGCCATTTTCCCCGAGATACATATGAACGGTATCCTCTTTCAAATCTAGACTTGTTTGTCACTGTGATGTAGGTCCCTCGGAAAACATTGGGAAAACAAAGAATGGGAAAAAGGAAGCCAAGCATTTACCACGAGGCACACATTAAAGAATTCTATTGGCCTGCGCCAATCTGCAATGTATCCCACTCCCCAATCTGCAAATGTCACCGCTAGCGATGCGCGTTAGCTGTTGAGATACATCTTGGCAGCCCTGGCGTGCATCATACGAGGTTCCCTGCATGGCAGGCCTCAATTTCTTTGGCGATTCTAAGTGGCTGGCTTTACGACAGGAAAGCTTCATTCGTCCCAACATCACAGACTAGACAGCCGTATTCCATCCTACATCACTCCATTTCCTTCTTTCGCTATAGCTCAAATAAATATCGGGCTTTTATATACATCATCACATATTCTGTCTCTTAGCAAACGGCACCATTCGTAGTCGGACTTGGCTTTGCCTTGCTCCTCCATCGTCCTTCTAACTTCGAAACCATCTTCGTAATCGACAAGTTCTTTTTCAGACTTTCTGCCTTTCTGGTCTTCAAGAGATAACCTATGGTGAAAAGAATCGTCACAGCCACAACAGACGCCACCGCCCACCATTTGAGCGAGTCCCCAAGCCCAATCAATGGATCCATGTTCATTGACAACAGTGCAGCCACTAAGCTCGGCGGGATGAAAAACGATGCCAGTATGGTGAGTTTGGACGTGTTGCTTGCATCAGTCAGGCTGATAGTCGAGTTTACAACCGTGCTGAGACGGTCAATCCGTGTTTCGTAGTCCTCCAGGCGTTTCTTGATGATTTCCAAATCATCCTTGTAAAGCTTAAAAGACTCAGCAACTTCCTCCTCTTCATCACCCATGACTTGGCTCATGGCTGCTTGAAGCATATCCCGGGCTTGGGGTACCCATCGCCGCCAGAAATGAAGCTTCCTAAGACTCTGCTTCTGATGGTCTGTACCCCCAGACTCGGGGAAGAAAGATGGGTTCACGATTCCCCAATCGATTTGGTTGAGACGGGCGTTGAGATAGTCGGCGAACGTCAGCCACTCGCCGCATACCAAGTGCAACAAGCACTGGATAGGAATGGAAAGCTGTTGATTTGCACTGCCTGTGAGCTTCGCGAAGTTGGTGGTCTTCTGGGCCCAGAAGATGTAGTCTTCGAACCAGCTCATTTGATTTCTAGCATCCTTAGATCGCAGAGATGGCGGTATCTGAAGGTCGCGCACTGCGTCTGGAGGGGTAGTGTTGGTACCGAACGCCGGAAGTTCGTCCCAGTTGGGATATCCTCGCCAAAGAGGATATCCGGCCTTAGGGGTTGGTTCAAGTAAAAGAACACCTTATTTTCAAGAATAGTCAGCCTGGAGTCTCTGACCCGAATCAGTACGCTTACCGATAGTTGATTCTGGGTTCAACCAGAACGTAGCACGACTGCGCATATGTCCAACCTTTGCATCAACTCTTGCATCCACTCGGCCCTTGTCTTGAGAAGATTCACCTGCAAGCCTTTCCCATATAGTGGGATCTGGATCCTTGTCCCAGAAGATTTGGTTCTTATCCGCATCAAGGCGTCGCATAACATTGAACTCATTGACTTGTTTCTTTGCCTCCGTCAGTTGGCTTTGATTCTCAAAGTATCGAGAACGGATCAAGCGAAGCTGGAACCACGTCTGCCTCTTTGCATCAACCTGAAGTATTGACGGCTCACGCCATCGATCGCGGATGTTGTTCCAGACATAGTCGGTAATATGAGCGCGGAAGAATCGTGGATCGATAGCTAGCTCAGATCCAAGTGTCTCAATCACGTCTCGTGAGAGATCCTCGACAACAAACAAGCTGAACTTGACTCCTGTTTCGTGCTTTCTCGCCTTATCAACGGCCATTCTAAGATTTTCAGGCGTACGAAGGTCATTATTCGGGTACCGTTCTGCATGTCCATCTTCTTTGAATCTCAGCAATGCGACATTCATCTTCGTGGCCCTTCCTCGTTGTTGATTTTCTCTCTCTTCGATTAAAAGATCAGTGTCTAAATACTTAAGACATGTCGCAACTCACCTTTTGGATCACGATGATATGTATAGCGCCGTTGCTCGTTATTCTCCTTTTCCTCACCAGGGAAGATGCACCAGCGCGTAGGCACAGTCCCAACTTCCATAAAATCATGTAGAAGCTCGAGCTGCGGCCATCTCTTTGACAGACTCTTAACGTACTTCAAATAGGGCCCTCGCTCCTCAGGCCTATGACCTTTCAGTTCTGCTTGGATTATTATATAAAGTGTTACTCACCCCTCCCAATTATCATCCCCAAGGCGAGTTCTAACATCGTCCTTCTTGTCATCCTGGTATGCGTCGCCAAGTTGTGAGTCGTGTAAGCGCATTTTGGGCAATGACCTGAAGATGAAGGGCTCAAGTTTTGGAGTTCGACTCAGTATCTTCTGGCCTAACCTGGCCCTTTTCTAATTGGTATTACCCATGGGGTATTTGTAATTCACGAAACAAGGCTCTTGTCACCGCAAAATGGCAAGGCGAAAACATAACGATAGCTGCTGGCAGCTGGCTACTGTGATTGGCGTGGTTAATGAGCAAGCGCCAGCTTCACTGCGCACAAATACGACATGTCTCAATTCCTCCGAACTTCACATATGCCGTGTAACCGACCCGCCGAATGCAGGCTACTTGAGCCATTGCGACCCGAGTCTCATTTCCTTTCACAAATCAACGCAAGCAATGAATGTCTATGCCTATTGTTCTGATCTGCTACTTTCAGCGAGTTTCTCCTAGATAGCTAAACTCCATGACTGTTAAGTCTGATCTCTCGGCACTCTTTGGGTCATGATATGACATCAAATTCTTCATCTTATGCACGTTGGTCAAGGATCTTCGGAGAGGCGGGCTCAGCCGTCCCAAAGTCTCAGCCCGGCAGGGTTGCGAGTGGACCAACTCAGGACGAAAATGCATGATTACGGGGCATATGCACATTTCAGGCAGCAATTACAACAATCCATTGTTTCCCAAAGTCGGAGCCTGATTCGGTACGTACTCTCTATTCGCAAACCAAACAAGACCGCTATGGAATTTCACGCTTCTATACCAGCACGACTGTCACCTCCGAAGCCTTATCCAAAATCACATCTCCTTCAGTCCTGTTACTGTAAAATCGAGACCTAGTCCAGAAAACGCCAATACCGAGTCTCATCATACCCTTATCCTGGTCGCACCCTTCACCTTCTGATGCTGGTGTGAGAAGCAATGTGAAATATTCCTTCTGAGGCACTTCCATGACAAAAAGGCACGAGACAGTCGGCATTTCAGACCCATCAGGAATTTTGCTATCCAAAAACGCCTCGCCATAGATTTCGTCACTCCCCGGAGCTGCAAGAACGTGGTGCCGAGAGTCCTGTGTAACAGAGCGCGCTCCCAATGTTGCCTGGATCATCTTTCCTTTGACTGACAAGCGGGCAACTTTCAGAGGTGATGCCAGCGGAGTTCCTTTCCACTGCAAATCACTCTGTAAAAGCTCAATCATAGAGGCCGCTGGGGTCGTGTGTACATAGCCCTTGATCCCGCCTTTCACAGACATCCAGGACCATGATGGGATGCTTCCTGGCTCACGGGTCACTCCGCGCATTTTGGCTTCCCACACAAGTCCGTTTGCGAGATCTTCCTGCCATAGACCTGCCAGGTAGGTGTAACCAGTCAGCTTTAGGAACATGTCTGTCAGTCCAGCGATGGCATTCCATTTGTCGCTTTGGTAAGTCAGATCACGACTTGAGTAATTCGTCACCATCCGATACCAATGTCGCAGATAATTCTTCCCATCCTCTCCAGGACCTTGCTGCACAATATCAGCCCACTGAATCAGGCCTCCATCAAAATCTCGCGATCCATCGATCAATCCGTCTTCCGTAGCGTAGCGACTAGGACATTTCCAGAGCCACTGCTCTTTGCCAAAGCAGACAATTCTCGATGCCAACACGCCCTCTTGAAGTGTCCAGCCTCTGGTGTTTAAAGGCTCAGACATCCGATCAAGCTCCCTATGCGTCTCCATTCGGACACTCACAGTCTCTCCGTGGATCTTGACGCATTCGGCGCCTTGAAAAGGAAGAAGAAGACCCATCTCTGGAGTATCAGATGAAGTAGCTGCCAGTGTAAGATGTGCATTCGTATAAACAGATCCCATCTTGACTGACTCGGCTTCCCAGTCTTCACGAGACTCTTGAATAATGCATAAGCCGTCGATCCAAAGATATCGGATTCCTAAGTACAGCGTAGCAAGGATAGTCTCCCTCTGGGTTAGAGGTAAGTCGAAGAATTCAATTCCTTCTTGGTGCTTCTCGAGATTTTCACTTGTCGTTTTGAAATGGAGTTCTGGGTTGGCGCCCCAGCAGTAGCTCAGAGCTGTGTAAGTTCCAGTTTCTCCCTCCTCTGTCTCTCGCAGTTTGATCTTGATGTCTTTTGGATCCGTTGGAATGTCCACACTTCCAGTCAGGTCCAACACGCGCGTTGGAAGCTTGGCTTCCTTGGTATTAGGAAGAGACTTGATGCATTGTTCGTGAGTTTCACATTCGTTCAACCATATCCTCAGTGTATCTTGCCGCTTAAAAGGTTCTGACGCGTCCAGTTCGTCGTGAGGGATCCAGAATCTCCGAGTAGCAAGACTTCCTATTGAACACGTCAGACCCACGTTCTAGACTAGTGCTGAAAACGAACCTAGACGGGATGGCGAAGATATCGTTAGAGGTATTCCACCATTTGTATAAAGTTGTCTGCTTCCCACCCAGCCAACTGCCATGATGTACTTCTCATGCTTGGTCAACTCGACAGTGACAGGCCTCGAGAAGTTGTTCTCATCGCACACCTCAGGACTGCCTCGCTGAAATTCAGCTAGCACTGAGGTGGCACCTCGCTGTATGCTAACTTCTAGCCATTTGCAAGTCGAGCACGTTTCACCCGAATTGATCAAGTGCATGACATTGGGCTGATGCTGTATGAGTTTTGGTGGGTCTGGATGAAGCATGAGTTGACAGTATTTGCAAATCCCATCTGCCGTTGGGCTCGTAAACCCCCAATCATCGGGCATAGCGGGGGGGCCAGGGACCGGTTCAGCTCTGAGATTCTGGATGTCACTCCCTCGAAGACCGAAAATAGCGGCCTCCTCGGGTGACTTGTTGCTAAAGACTAGCATCGTATTTGGTGGTTCTGATTCTTCGGAAGCCATGATTGCAAACTTGGCAGCGGAAGAGTAACTGCCGATAGTTGCATGTCGTCAAACGCGAAGATATAGAGGGGATGAGGCGGTGCAGTCACGTGACGTAAGCATAACCCCAGACAGGTCGTCCTTAATATGAATGATAACCTGATGCTGCCTGGAATAGACTGAAGAGGGCTTGGCAATCATATAGAATAGGTAGGAGTTTCGTCAAGTTGAGCAAACAGATCTGGCAAAGGGTGTGGTCAAGAAATACGAATCGAGTTGAGCTACCCTATACCTTTCTGTTCATCACAAACTGCTGACTCTTGAGAGAACATCCTGTCTCTACTTTTCCGCATTTCGGTTTGAATGGGTGCGCATTTCAATCAATAAACATCATAGCTTGACATATTTGCGACTGTTGGTTTTAAATAAAGGAATGCCACATCGTACCAGGTTGTCGTCACCAGGAACATGTCGATAGTAATATCGAACTGCTGATTTGATGAATTTCAAATAAACTCGGATCTCGAAACTGCATGATCTGTTTGTTCGTGTATCGGCAATTACATAAGATAAAAAGATTTCTGAAGATCAATAAATAAGTTTTCTAAAAATGTAGGCATGGCGACGGGCTGTGAAAGGCTTGAGTTTCGCGGAAAGTTGCTGACTGATTACCGCGCGGTACGATGGTGCGATGTCAGCCCCATCAGTAGCATCCAACTAAGATCTGAGGTTATCTGGACTATTAACCGCGCGGGAATATATAAGCTATTGCTTCAACGTAGGAATGATTGTTGATATGTAATTGCTTATTCGTCTGACATGGTTGCAACTGTCAGCACATCACGGAGAACTACGAAAGTACGTGCCGGAGAGCAAATCCTCACACTGAATATAGGTCTGTCAATAATGTCTACCATGTTTCTTAGTGCCCTGCTCAATTTCTTGGCCAACGCCTTTCACTTCATCACCTGCGGCATCTTTCTTGAACCGTCACGGAAGCCGAAGACCATGTCTCAGAAACCAAAGCACATCGTCACAATAGGCGGCTCTTTCGCCTCTGTCAGGACAGCCCATAAATTCCTACAAGGAATGCAGAACAAAAACGCCGGACCTTACAAGGTGACAATGGTCTCTCGCGATTCTCACTTCTTCTGGAATCTTGCCATGCCCCGCGCCATCATCCCAGGAACTATCCCCGACGATCAGCTTTTCCAAGCTATTGCACCTGGGTTCGCAAAATACGGCGACAATTTTGAGTTGATCGTTGGTACGGCTACAGGTATTGATGTCAGCAATAAACAGATCAAGGTTTATAAAGTAGGGCAGGAGACTTTGATTAGTTATGATTATCTCCTCATTGGTACTGGATCTTCGACCAAAGCTGAGTCCCCTTTCAAGTCCAGGGGATCAACTGATGCGACGAGGGATTATGTTCAAGCGTATCAGAAGCGTGTTGGAGAAGCCCATTCCATTATTGTTGCTGGTGCAGGGCCGACTGGTGTAGAAGTTGCAGGCGAGTTGGCGGACTACTATGGCAACAAGAAGGAGATAACCTTGGTAAGAAAATCATCCACTTCAGGCCGAATCAAGCTGACGGCGTGAATAGACCAATCCTGGTCCAAATGTCCTCGATAATAGCCCCGATAGCGTGTCCAAGTCCGCACATAGTCAACTCGAGAAGCTTGGCGTCAACATCAGACTCAACACCAAAGTCAATGAGTCCATTACTCTCCCCAATGGCAAGCAAAAAGTCACTTTCTCCGATGGAAAGACGGCTGTCGCAGACCTCGTCATTCCAACATTCGGAGTAGCTCCCAACTCATCATTCATCCCTCCTGATCTTCTTGATGCGCAAGGCTATATCAAGGTTGACCAATATCTCGCCATCGAAGGTCGAGATGATGTTTTTGCAATTGGCGACGTGTCTAATCTAGAGGCACCGCAGTTCTGGTTCGTGAATACGCAGGCTGGTCACATGGCCAAGGTTTTGGTGCAGATAATGCTTGGAAAGCCTATGATTCCATACAAAGCATCGACAACTGGTATGTCATTCCCGACTTATCATGACAAACAATGTTAACATTCGCAGCAATAGGAGGAATTCAGATCGGCAAGTCTGGCGTAGGCCATTATGGAAATTGGCGCATCCCAGGATTTATGGTCCATGCGATCCGAAAGACGTTGTTTGTAGAGCAATTGCCCAAGATGATTGACAATGGCAATTGATAGCCCCTTTCATTTCAATATTGATTTGCTTTTGTATCGATTGGAGGTTGGATGTCTTGGAATGACGTGGAAGCCGGAGTTTAGCGTCCGATCAGGCTAATCTCAGCAATGTCACTGGCCCTGATTTTCTTATCTTAGCTTCGAAGCTTAGCATTTAGGTTCCACCAAATTCCCTGTACGTCATCGATCGTCCCAACCTTGTTCCTGGAATAAAACCGGCCAAGACTGCAACCTCGTGCATCTCTTCCCTACCTGATAATTCCTTCATTATTGATTTTCGCGATGCATCACAGTCTGCGTGTTATTGCAGCTGCAGCTTTACCTGCAATTGCTTTCGCTTCGGTCATTCAGCAGCCAATTGACAGCTTTGATCATACTCAAGGCTATCAATTCGACCCTCTTCTGCATCTCCCAGGAATATCGCCTTATTTCGATGCTGTAGGTTTTGGATTATCGCACGCTGCACCTGAAGGATGTACCGTTACAGCTGCGTCGTATCTCATCCGACACGCTGCGATTTACGCCAATGATGCCGAATATGAGGATTACATCAAGCCGTTCCTGTATAAGCTCGAAAAGCATCGCGGTGACTTTTCAGGACCGCTTGAATTTCTGAACAAATGGTACTCACCAATTGAAGAGAATCATCTCGAAGATGTCACGCCCTCGGGCAAGGTCGACGCGAAGAAAGTCGGCCACCACCTCGTGAAGCGCTACCGACACCTGGCGTCATCAGTAAAGCGCGTCATCGCCGATACGAAAGACAGAACCTACGACACAGCCAAGGCGTTTCTCAAAGCGTTCCCCGAAGACGGAAATATTGAGATTACGCGCTTTGACAAGAAGGAATTGAACAACGGCACGCGTGCTCTTCTCCCTCACAAAGCCTGCTCCAAATTCTCCAAATCGCCTGGTACGGAACAGCAGCAGAAGTTTGTCAAGAACTACGCAAGTGGCGTCGCGAAACGTTTACGCCCGTATACGCCCGAAGATTACGAGCTTGATCCCTACGATGTTTTTGCACTCCAATCAATTTGTGGCTACGAATCTGCGATTCGAGGAAAGAAATCTCCAATATGTGGACTGTTCTCTGACGCCGAGTGGCTCTCTTATGAATATGCTTGGGATATGAAATATGCTCACATGGTCGGGCCTTTCAACCCACTGTCGAATTACCTCGGTTTCCCATGGTTGCACTCACAGTCCAAACTTTTCACCAAAATCGATGAAAACTCCGAATTGGTTGGTGATGAATCATCAGGATGGCCCAAGGAGCAACGACTATTTTTCTACTTCACTCATCGCGAAGTCCCTCCATTCGTCGCCACAGCTCTAGGAATCTTCAACTCATCTTCCCGCGAAGGATACGATGAATTCCCTACTACACACGTCAATCATGTCCGAGCTTGGAAAATGTCTGATCTCATTCCATTCTTGGGCCATGTTGGCATGGAGAAGATGACGTGTGAGAGACCAGTTGCTAAAGATGGCACGGCTGAGAAAGAGGAGTTTATCAGGTTCATTGCCAATACCGCGCCCCGACCCTTGCCTTTATGTCAGAATGGACCCGGGGCAAGTTGTCCTTTCAAGGAGTTTAAGAAGATTGTTAGCGCGGGGATGGAGAAATATGGAGACTTTGATGGCGTTTGTGAGAATAAACAAGAGAAGGATGATGAGTTGTAATGCGGCGACAGCACTGCGGTAAAACAGAACAGATTGTACAACACTAATAAATCGAGTTGATTCCATGATTTCTATATAAAAGTGACCTTGATGACCCTGATCCAGTTGTTATTGGTGAAACCAATCGTCAACGTCTCGCCAGATTCATCCAGATGCGGGTACGCTATTCCAGCATACACCAGACCCCCATCGATGGGCTCATCTTTGTAAATCTCTTTTCCCTCTGTCCAAGGACCTTCAGGACTCGGTGCAGTTTTCAAAAAGACAGTGCCAGCTGGTGCAAATCAGTCAATAATGCTTTCACTGCCATGGGAGAGCTTACTTACAAAGATCAAGATGAACGTAGAAATACGTCTGAAAGTGATTGTTATACACAATCTGGCCTTGCCCAACACCCCACATGACCGCTGTCTCACAATTGAACGTGGTGAGAACTTCACTCTTCCATCCCTCTTGTCTACCCCACCAATACTCATATTTATCGAGATCGAAGGCATCTTTTGCGGGGACACGAGCCATGTAGATGTACAGCTTATCAGGGAAATCGGTGATTGGGTTTGGTGGGTTTCCGAGGATGTAGATGTATTCGCTGTTAACATCGCGGTAGGTTGCGACATCGCCGTACTTGGGCACCTCATCACCATTCCACCAGATGCCATTCTCACCATAGCGATCAGTAATATGCGGGACGTCGTCGATGAGCTCAACTTTGGCTATTCCAGCGCCTTTGTAATGCTCATCATCATTCTACAGACCTTAGGTCAACAAGATATCGTCTAGGGACTGGTACAACTTACAACGAGATAATAAAGAGCACCGGTCGCAGTATCAGGATCAACCTCGACAATTCCCGTTCCTCCGAATCCAAATGTATTCGTCTCACCCCAGTCCTCATTGAACGGCATGAACTGCTTCTGATGAGGAACTGGCTCATCATCATTAAGATGCAGGTCCTCGACAACAAGAGGATCATCCGTCAGAGCAGAAACAGCATTTCTGACCATGCCATGAAATCCCTCGTTATCTTGTTCAGGATCGATGACACCTGAATCGCACCATAGTACATCACCATAAACAGCATACCATTTCCCCCCAAGTTGACCTGTAAAGCCAAGATCGCGACGACTCGCCGTGTTGCTAGACTTTTGGGTGCCAAGAAATTCAACCTGAATGTCGCCAATGGGGTTCTCCCCCTCCGGTTGAGTATTGTCGACAGTCATTATACCCGAAAAATATTGTTTATACAGAATATTTCCCAGTATGAAAAACAAAAGCGTCTGACAATAGCGATCTTTTATCTTGACGTGTCTCTTCATGGCAAACTTGGCATTTCCATCTTCAAAGAGGGGGTCCAACCGTTACCGAGGCTCATGTGCAAATGCCAATGCATGATCGGCACGGAGGATCCGATCAAAACCTGTCTTGAGATGTTGCAAGATTGAGGCGCATATAAATGCCAGGTTTCTACGATCTTTAATCTAGCTTAGGGTAGATACAGCATAGTGCCGTAAGTGAAGCTCCTGATAAGATAGGCGAGGTGAGTTTTTTGCTTTTTGTTTTGACGATGACGAAACGGCCCGGCAGCCGGGAGTGGCGCCGCGGCCCGCTAAAACAAGCTTGCAGCGTCATCTAAGGAACCATAGAAAATAACGTTGCTGATGGAGTTTCTGGTTATCTGATTAACTTAATCGTACATGCATACACAACGGTGTTTCTGACTGTAAGCTTTAATAAAAGTTACCTCGTTGATAACGTTTTAAGTGTATTACTGGCCTATTGAGTGCCACTCGGCGCAAAAACTGGACCGTTGCCTTCAAAATCCACTTCAACGGCGATGAGACCCAATTATCCAATTACTTTTATGTAATTCTGGATGAAGAACTCTCCCGGCTCGGCGGTACTCGGTCATGCAGAGATTTAGATCTAAATCGCCATCATGTAATGCTCTCACGATCCCCAATCAATTTTCTCAAAGAAAGGGTCTCTGTGTTAAGGAATCTGGGGTAGTGCCGCTGGACAGTCTACCATCAGCATCAGCACTATAGGGCTGACCTTCCTGCAGTCAAAACGCGGAAAACTCTCTTTACTGCAGGTACAAGATTACCAATGGGTCCTCCCGGAAACTAGTTCTTATAATCCCCATCAATAGCCCCCTTTAGTATGGTTTCACTGGTGATCGAGCCGGGGAGGGACGAGTTAATCGAGCACGCAATCGCACGCAATATCCATAGAGACATATAATACAATTGATGAACCGCCTATTCTGTAATCTTCAAGGCTTTTCTCACATCTTGCCCGTTGGCTGCTTCTCAAAATGGCCTCTTCACACGATGGCTCCTCCATCAACCACCCAACCGCCTCCCCCACTAAACCATCCTTCTTCCGCTCAATCCCCTTTCAGATCGCCATAGCATGCGGTGTCTCTTTCACTGCTCCCGGAATGTGGGACGCTCTCGGTGGTCTCGGCGCCGGAGGAGCAGCTGAACCATACGCCGTATCAGCCGCCAATGCACTCGTCTACGGATTATTCGCAGCGGTTTGTATAGCAGCTGGTGCAATTAACAACAGAATTGGCTTACGATATGGCCTTGCACTGGGAGCTATTGGATATCCGATTTATGGCGCTGGCCTTTACACGAATAATGTTGCGCCGAAGACGTGGTTTTTGCTGTTTGGAAGTGCGCTCTGTGGTATTTCGGCCGGTTTCTTCTGGGCGGCTGAGGCGGCGATTATTATTGGATATCCTAGTCCCAAAGACCGCGCATTTTATCTTGGTATGTTATGAAATAGATGTGGAATTATTTCACATGAACTGACTGGAAATAGCTATTTGGCAAACTGCCAAGGCAGCCGGCCCAATTGTCGGAGGCGCCATCAATCTCGGCCTCAACGCTCAAACCTCGTCCAAAGGATCCGTCAGCTCAGCGACTTACATCGTCTTTATCGTCATCATGTGTCTCGGTCTACCCATCGCCCTTCTTCTGAGCCCTGCAGAAAAGGTTCAGCGAAAAGACCGCACCCTCGTCGTCGTTCATAAGCAACCCTCTTGGTTCGCTGAGTTCAAGGCTGTTCTGTCGCTCCTCGTCACCAAGCGCATGCTTTTGTTGATCCCTGCTTTCTTCATCAGCTACTTTTACAATGGTTTCATGAGCACTTGGTTGACGACTTACTTCACCGTTCGCGCTCGCGCCTTTTCGTCCTTCTTTACCAACTTCTCCGGAATTATCAGCTCATTCCTGATCGCCGGTTTGTTGGATCGTCAGTCTATCTTTATCAAGACCCGAGCTAGGATTGCGTTTGCTTCCATCATCTTCATCCTGATTGGAACATGGATCTGGGCTTCCATTCTCCAGAAGCAATTCTACGACGCTGAGGAGCCGCCTGTCTTTGACTGGTTCAAGGGCGGTTTCGGCAAGGCTTATACCCTTATCTTCTTCTGGCAATTCGGAGGTCAAGCTTTCCAACAGTTCTTGTACTGGCTTGTTGGGCAATACACCATTGATATCTCCTCTTTGTCTTATCACTGTGGTATTCTCCGAGGATTTGAGGCTCTTGGTCAAACCGTTGCCTGGGCGTAAGTCATCGTATTATCTCTACTGGAAGAAATTCTAACGAAAAATAGTATGCAATCTGAAGGTAATGCCAACCATTTTGTCAGCATTGGTCTCAACTTTGGGATCACTATTCTGTGTATCGTGCCCACATGGATTGTGTTATCTGGACTAGAACACAGCCACGAGATCACGGTCACAGCTGGGGAGGGTTCGTCAACAAAAGACCAAGATCCCGATGCCAAAGCATAAGTTTAACATAATATTCTATAATAATAATAATATCTTTCAACAAGACATAAATTCCACGTTCCCCTCTAGCTAGTGATATAAAGAAGCAGGTCTCGGTCTAGGGCCTGTGCTCGACCTCGGCCTCGTCACAGCAAGTGGCGGCGGTGATACAGGCATCGACGTAGATCTCCCAACACCTTGCACAGAAGTATCGCTGCCTATGAAACTCCCAGGTCTTGACCTTACAGGGCTCAACTCATCGTCGTCTTGGTGTTGGTCTCTCTCAATTTCAACCGCTGATACACCTAAATTACGAAACTCCTCCCCTGGTATCATCGGTAGGTCAACACGATCTGGTCTCTTGACTTTAGGCTCGGTGATGAAATCGTGCGCTGGTGTACCAATCATCTCGCCAAATCTGAAGAATGCATTTTCTATCTTCTGTCGGTAGGGGTTGCGGGGGGGTTGATTATGCTCTTCGTAGACTGAGGGGTCTCGAAGTCGGGATGATATGGAGGAGCGGGGCTGAGTGGGATCGAGGTGCGGTGATAGTTGGTTGTTTGTACGCGTATCGGTGTTGGTGACAGTTAATGTGATATGATGGCTATTCAGTGATGAAATACTTTCTTGATGAGAGATTTGGCTTATTTCGTCGTTAAAATGGCAATGAGAACAATTGCAATGATGCGATGGATACGGTTCGTTTGCTTGGTCCGCATGTCTTGCTAGGAGGAGATAGAGCGAACCGATCATGGCCATTGCAGTACCTGTAATTGGTGCCCATTGGCCTTTATACACCAATCATTAGTAAATGTCCGAATTGTAATGTTATAAACTCACCAATGTTGGCCATTGGCTCAGTCTGGTAATTGACTTGAGGGCTGAAAAAGTTAATCTCGCCCACGATAAGAATAGCCAAGCCAGCGCCACCAAAAACGGGAATCGCTAGGATGCGTAGGAAAAAGCCAATGGTATCGTTGACTTTCTTCATAACACCTTTGTTAGCGCCATCATCATCCTCACTTGCCGCGTCGTCGGCCGGTTTTCCGAATCTTCGGCGCCAGTTGATCTCAAGCACTCTATCCCACATGGAGACGAGACATAGAACAGCATGTACGCAGCATGCTGCAGCGAGCAAAGTCGCCGTGCCGAATGTGAGGGTATGCGGTGCAGGGATGACGTAGATGTTGTTCGCGGAGCCTCCTCTCATTGGAGATGAAGGCCCGCTTTGTGTTGAACAGGTCAGGTTACAGTTGTTTCCCTCAATGTAGTGAAACTGGGATGCGTTCGGTGATACTGGGTTGCCCGATGCGTCGATTAAACAGGAGTGAGTCTCGATACGATAAAACTCAATTGTCATACTCAGAAGACCTAATCTCCGGTTAGAATTTGGGACAGCTTTTGCCAAGGTTCAACTTACCGATCAATAGTAGAAATGTCCACAGAAAGATAGTATTTCTACCAGGATCATTAAAGTATGTCTTTGACAGCATAACCGTCACTGGTGCTGCCAAAATACCAATCGCGCAAAGCTGAAAGGCACCAAAAATATCCATATCAACCGCATCTTTACCGATTAGCAGTTGGACTTCTCTTCTAGGGAGATCACTCACCCGGATTGTGCATTGCCGACAAAACTATGCCGTGAATAGCGGCAACAGCTGGCAGCACTAACGCAGCGGCCAAACAAGGATTTACCAGCCATTCCTCTCTCCTCGCGACAAGGCACGCAGCGATGAGAACATAGTATCTAAATAACTGTCAGTTTTGTCTCAGTTGATTGGCGATTGAACTTACAGAACTCGAGTGCCTGTTCCATATTGCCCAGAAACAGGCCATGCGCAAATAACCTGTAGCGCATCACCAGTCTCATTCACAGCCCGCGAAAACAAACCACTATTCGCTATTGTCTCGGCCGCATCAGTAACAAGTAGCGCAGGCATATCGACATTCTAGAAGACTTGGCAGGGTGGAATCCGTGGGGAAGGGAAAAGGAAAAGCCAAGTCAGCCCAAAATGTGGGGGAATTGCAAGGTCTTAGCAGAAGCTTCTTTTTTATTTAATACCTGCATGTCCGACGATGAGGCCTTACCCCAAACGTCACTGGGGAGTCATTAATGGCCAGGCTTCTACATTTCGAGTGGTGAGCATTCAGCTGACATGTTGACACAGCCACAAAGATCACTCGAGCCGGGCGATGACTGGAGGCGTAGAGTAGTCTCTTCTAAGCATAGCTCGGGTTGCATACCTCATTTGCGTTAGGCACCAACAAATGTACCCTGTCACCGGAACGAACAAGGAACGAACGAAAGCTTCTAGAAGAAATTTTCTTCCTTCTTCTCTCTCCCTTCCTTATTTGAGGTCAGCCCTGTTTTTTGTTTCAGCCAGAGATCGAAGGGCAGAAGGTCATCGAACTGAAGCTACTCTCGGTCCTTTCCCTCAAAACGTGCTGACACTACGACATTCTTCTCCCTCTCAATTGGATACTTTGTCGTAAAGGCTCCACTTTAGATACGCCCCACATTCGTCGTCAGGTTTTCTGTTTTCTCTGTATTTAACCTGAGAGTCAGTGCCACTTTTGACTTTGACGAAAATCGAGTTGAATCCCCTCAGCCAAAAATCATGGTCAAAGGCGTCGACACCAGCGAGATACGACAATGGCGCTCAATAGTAACGTTGATAGTCTTTGTACTCGCCAGTAAGAAACACCCTCTCACACGATACACAGCGTGCACTGACCCGGTTCTACAGATATTCTCGTCCTATGGCCATTTCACATGCCCATTTATATCCCAAAATCCCTCGTCAATTTGATATGCAGATTAGCGGTCAAACTGCGAGTTATACCACCGAGCACGCATCATGCGATTCTTCACGATAACCCGAGATGCTCGAAATATTTTGTCAAGGTCACTTTTCCTGTCAATTTCATCACTGCGCCTTTGATCGCGGATCTCTTTCTACTAGCTATTTCTGCGATAGGACGCCAAGAGGTTTATGACGGGACGATAGGCGCTGATAATATCCACCCGATTGATATCATGGTCTTCTTCATCACTTTGGCCTACATTGCTATTTCTATCGATGCATCGGGTATTATTCGATGGCTGGCTTTCAAGGTGCTGTCGTGGGGAGGAAAAGTTGGCCATCGGCTGTTCTTCTACCTTTATTCATTCTTCTTCCTTCTCGGCAGCTTCATCGGAAATGATCCCATTATTTTATCTGGGACGGCTTTCCTCGCCTACATGACGCGCGTGTCGAGCAACATCACAAGCCCGCGAGCATGGATCTTTACTCAATTCGCAATCGCCAACATCGCCTCAGCAATTCTCGTCTCGTCAAACCCCACGAATCTCGTCCTCGCTGGAGCCTTCGACATCAAGTTCATCGTCTACACCGCCAACATGATAGTCCCCGTCGTCGTCACCGCCGTTGTCCTCTTTCCGTTTCTGCTCTACGTCATCTTCGCTGACGAAAAGCTTATCCCTTCCAAGATTGAGATGCACAGCTTACCAGAAGAGGCTAGGGCCCAACGGCCCGTGAACCCCAACATCCCCTACGTGCAGCACCAGGTTGAAGATGCCGAAAGTGCAGGCGAGGGGATGACGCTGTCGCTCGCGTACATCATGAATCCTTTCCTTGACAAGAAGGGCGCTATGTTTGGTGCGCTTATCATGTCTGCGACGCTCATCACTGTTCTGGCTCTCAATGCTGCTAGTGCCGGAAGTGGAGAGCACCCTGTGTTCTGGGTGACTCTTCCAGCGGCAACTGTCATGTTCTGTTGGGATTTAGGCTTTGGGTGGTTGCATCGCAAGGAGACGCGGCAAACTGCAGCTCATTATCGACGTGAGATGGAGCGTGCGAGAGCCGAACGCGCACGATTTGCAGCGGAATATACTGGAACTTCACAGGATAAGTCTGAACCGGATACCGACACGGTAACTGGTCTTGCTGCGAATCAGGCCTCGGAAGATTATGGCCAGACTCATGGCATTTCTCTCACCCCGCTACAAACCTCTAATGACCAGCCCAGCTCACATTCTATCCCCAAGGTGATTTTGTCAAACACCGCCGGAAACAGTCCTGTCATCATCTCAGGATCGCTGCCCCAATCACCCAACTCAGGTCCTTCATCACCCAGCGATCAAAACACACTTCACCCCGGAGCTTTATCGACCTTACCAAGTCCTCAGATGGAACCAGAGAAGCTAGAGGCTGCTCGACCCATGCCAACAAAAACCGAAGAAAGATCAACTGTTCTGTCCGAGGCTAGAAAAGGCTATGCCTCACTCGAAAAGGCTTATGGGTGGCTGCAAGAGACGTTCCCAACAGTCATGGCCGTCATGGCGCATCTTCCATTTGCATTAGTGCCCTTTGCTTTCGCCATGTTTGTTCTAGTTCAGGCACTAGTTAGCAAGGGATGGGTGAACGTCTTTGCCTATGGTTGGTATCATTGGTCCAAGCGTACTGGCACAGTTGGAAGTATTGGAGGAATGGGCTTCCTTTCGTGTGTCTTGTCCAACGTGAGTTTTCCCTAATTGTCTTAAATCACAGCAACATACTGACTTTATTCAGTTCTCTGGCACTAATATTGGCACCACTATCCTGCTATCACGCATTATCCAGGCGTGGAAAGAGATTAACTGCCACGATGCTCAACTCATCAGCGACAGAACATACTGGGGCACGATCTACAGCATGGCTGTCGGAGTCAACTACGGAGCATTCAGCACCGCCTTCAGCGCATCACTAGCCGGTCTCCTCTGGAGAGATATCCTTGCCCGAAAGCACATTCACGTAAAGAGCCACGAATTCGCCCGCGTCAACTTCCCCATCATTGGGATCTCGATGGCTGTTGGCTGTCTGATACTAGTGGGAGAGGTCTACATCGTGAGGGACAACTCACCATACTCCACATTCGAAAAGGCTTGCCCGAATAATTAATTAATAAAGGAAAACATATAGAAATCATAATTATAGACTGTACATAGCAATCTGAACATACCCATGAAATAGACTTCTCCTACTATTAGACGACGGTTGAGCCCCTTTGACCCGACCTACCCACCTGATTTACGTTGTTCGCGTAGGCGTGCCAAAACCCAATCCAAGCTACGAAATCCATTATCAGTCTCAATCCACGACGGCGCAACCCAACTTTTGGTCTCAGCGTTAAATGACTTGAGAAGACTCATCACCTCGGTCGTGTTCTCATTCGCCGCCTTCAGAATCCTATTCACGATCTTCTCATCATCCACATCTGCTTCTACAAGAGCTGGAAGCATTTCTGGGTAACAGCATCTCCTGTACACCAGGTCCAATGCCGTTCGTCCATAGTTATCTGGGATATTTGGGTTTGCGCCGTGCTCGAGAAGTCTTCTGACGGCGAAATAGTTCCCAGATTCGGCGGCTACTGCTATTGGAGTCATCTTGTATGGTCCCGCTGTGTTGTCAAGCTGGTCTTTAGTGTTGTACTTTCGAAGGAGTTCGACAATCATAATTCCAGCAACCTCGTTCTCTTCCGCGAATTCGCCGACATACTTGAGGGTGAAGTGAAATAATGAAAACGTGTCACGGCCGATATCTACCAAGAATCCATCAGAGCCATTGCGGTCCGGAAGACTGAGCAAGAACTTGAGCCGGTGGAGGGCATTCCTGGTGCCTGTTAAGAGCATGTCTGACATAATACTCTTGCCAATCGACGTAGAAATGCGGTCTCTATCCGCACCATGATCGAAGAGATACTGCGCAACAGTAAGGTTTCCACTGTAAGTGGCAGTATAGAACGCGCTTAAAGGCTCTGGCGTGGCCGGGTCGACTGGGAGACCCATTTCCAGAAGCTTCTCAATGAAGTAGATGTCATCTGTTTCTTTGGCAGCGCGGTGCAGCGCGTTGAGGCTATCAGCATCTACGGCATTGACATCTGCGCCAGCGTCGACAAGAGCCTGAAACATATCCCGATCGCCATGTGTAATTGCCAGAAACAGAGCAGAGCCTCCAGTGGAAATCCTTCCAAAGGTAGCGTTGATCTGCTTCGCGAAACCCAGCTCAAGACCTGAAACCATAAGGTCTGCCGCGCATTGATGGTACGCCGTTGCAAAAACCGCTGTCATCTTAACATTGTCCCCGAGTTGTAAGACAGTATCCGTAGGTGCTCCGCTCGCAATTAAGGCTTTCATTGTCTTCTTCGTCTCCAACTCAAAGTCGACCCCCAATGTCAACAGTCGCTGCCAACGAGGAGTTCCGGATATAACGTGGAAAAGAGGCAAATACATAAGGTCGCCTCCACCTACCATTGGCTTCAGCTTGCTTGCTTCCAGTCGAACTAACGGCTCTTGAAGAAGACGTTCGACAACTGGTGAGTAGCACAGTCCACATGCGAGTTCAAGTGGCGAGAGGTGCGATGCCTCCCCCTCCTCTACCTCCATACAGAATGTCGGATCAACACCCAGTTTGAGGAGAACATCCACGGCAGACAGTCTCTTCTGTGTGATAGCCCAGTGCAGAGGAGTTTGAGCCAGAATTCCATCTTCGTCAACTCTTACTCCATATTGCGTGCGTGATATTCCACAAGCAGGAGAGTTTAGCTCGGCGCCTTTGCTGACCATAAGGCTTGCGATGGCCTCATGGTCTTCGTCTTCGAAGGAGCAGAGCCAGTGAAGTGGCGTTATGCCTCTTTCGTCGGCCATCTGTACAGCACTTCTGCAGCTTGGGTGTCGTATTATCGTCTCCAGAACGCGTTTTCGACCCAGGCGAGCCGCGACAAGTACAGGCGTCTCCTCATTCTGCAGAGCTAGTTCGGGCAAGCTTTGATTTTGGTTCAAACAGGTCATTGCCACATCTGGCTTGTCCAGGACAATGCTCCATAAAAGCAGATCTCTGGAGTAGGAGAACTCGACTTCCCTTAGAGACAAGACTTGCAACATGGAAGATAAGTCCTCAGACGCGCTGACGTTGACGCCGAGACGATTCAGTTCATCGAGGTGAAGCTTCTGCTTGACTTGTCGCCAGTCTGAAGGCCAGTCCTTTTTCAGCTTCTGGAGAGCAACTGGGTTTCCGGCTTGTGCTGACTCGATAACCCAGGTACGTAGCGTCTCATCATCAGGAGTCTCTTGGTCAGGAACGTGGGAAAACACAGAGATGTAGAGAGTGCGGGCTTCTTCGGAACCGAGCTGGGCTGCTTGGCGAACATAGTAAGATGCTGACTTTAAATTGTACTCAACTCCTATATCGTCCATATAGGCACTAGCAAGGTTTAGGGCGGCTTTTGCTCTTTCGTTCTTATTGTTGGATGTCTCAAAGATGGTCTTCAGACTATTGAAAAGGGCGACCCGGGCAGGCTTTGGAGTCTTTTGCAGAGTATTTGAGCTTTTCTTAATCTTGATTGAGTTAGTTCCGCTGTATCTTTGCAATGATATTGAAACATACGTCAGGGATGAAGTCTTCGTCTTTGAAAAGCTTTATTGGTTCCGCTTTCGACTTGTTGGTAACCCTATCCATGGATTAACAAAGTAGCTCAGGGGTTGAAAACTAGCTGTGGCCCAGATTAAAGGCCAAGGTAGGGTACGAACAATGAGAACAATTCGGTATTGAAGGGCTCATTCAAGAGTCCAGCGCAGTCCAAGATGAGTAAACATGCATTCACGGCAGAAAGAGGCTGAGCGTCACTCGTTTCGCTTGGACTGGCTTCCCTGGGCAAGAGTTGCGATATGGTAGGCAAGAGCTCTGATATCGTCTTCTCAAGTCTCGCCTTAGAAATGCCCTGGAGCGCAGCGATAAAAGGACTCTCGCCTTGAATGAATGAGGAATAGTAGCGCTCATGCGCTTTTGGCAAGAAATGAGTCATCATGTTACATATTTGCCATGGATCAATGCTTGCAGGGCTGTCCTGGAGATCGAGCTCCTGGCGGAGATATGCAAAGATCACAGTAGTAAGGCCTTTGAGAATCGTCCTTTTGGATCTCTCCTCATCTGTCGTGGGTATCTTGGCTCTGTACACGATGCTCTCAAAGGTAGGAAGCGCAGCTCTTAGGGCGCTGGCATCTGGAGTATCACGCCCATCCATGCTGTGGACGAGAGACTTTGTAAGTTCGAGATGATCGATGATTTTGGACATGCTTGAGAATCTTTTCTCTGGAGAGCACTGCAAGCATGTGAGAATGAGCTTTGCGAGTGTCATGAGTGGATATTTCTCGTCCCGTAGACGATGCAGGACATTGAAAGTAGCAAGGCTCGCTATCAGGTTAGTCTTTTTGAGCTTCCGAACACTCTCCAGCTTATCGCCGTCTGGTAAGGTGCTGTGGTAAGCCACTCCATCACCAATAATTGTCCATAACGTCAAGCCAAAAGAGTAAATGTCTTGCTGACGTAGATACCGGCTGTTGAAATCTGCTGTCTCTGCTTCAGGTGCACGGTAGACCTCGGTACTGCCGATAAGCTGCCCACCTTGCATGGGCATCGCAAACCCAAAGTCGCTGATTTTAACAATGGTCTCTTTGGTTGGATGTTTGAAAACGAGAAGATTAGAGGGCTTGACATCGCCGTGGACAATTCCTGCTTCGTGAAGGCCTTCAAGACCCCTTGCTGCATCTATAGCAATGTCTAGCTTCTCATGCAGCGACCGTGCGTAGCCTGCTTCTTGATATGACTTGAGATTTCCATACTCGGCATATTCAAGCACCAGAGCGGGTACAACAGTTATTCCCTCCTTGTTTCCGGTATCATGATACATGACAGCCAATAAGTCAACGATGTTCTCATGTTTCTGGACAGGAGGGTGTCTCAAGATCTGTAGTTCCAAGGCTATGTCGGCAAAGGACACAGAACCGTCATCTTGCGTTCTTGGATGTTTAACAGCGACATGTTTGCGACCTTTCAAGATCTCCGTACCCAGACCAATCGGAAAAGAAGACGCTTTGACTTTTCGAACATCGAACGAGCCACCACCAAGGGACACATCTTGGAAGGTGGGGGCAGCATTTGATATCACAGGCTGCAAGCCTATAGCGTCGCCACCATTTGCGAAGGATACTGCTATAAATCCCGCAAAGCGAGGGCAGTGAATACCAGGAGATGGAACGGGAATAGGATCTTCACTAGTGTATTCTTGGCTCTCTTGGGGCTGCTGCCGAAACGTGAATGCTGAGGAGAACTCCATCCTGATTATGGTACAGGATGAGAACCAGGCAACATCTCGTAAGTCCCTCGAGCTTGATATCATGATTCTCGGGTGACACATGACCTCAGCTTGCAGGAATCACCGGATTATCAATTTACCCCGCCACGATATGCGTAAACCCCGCAGCTGATGGTATGCGGCTCAAGCTCTCATATTCCCGGTATTATTCTTGAAATCATTAGAAATCCGGAGTGTCTGTTTAGTGACTGGTCCAAGAGCATTATGGTAAGCGATTTAGTGGATTTCCAGGTCGGGGCGGCCGGTCTCGGAATCGGAGCATTTGGCGGGCTGATAGACGCCTTCACAGCCTGCGCAAGGATATATGGCCTATGGAAATCACTACGCGGTCTCGATGGACATCTGGGCCTGCTTCGGACTAAGCTTATACTCCAAGAGGCTTTGTTAGACCAGTGGCAGAGAGACTGGCTTGATCAACCGACCTCTAAGCGAATCGACATCCAAAAACAACGGATTCTTCAGAGACACAAAAATGATGTTCTCGCCTCATTAACAACAGTCAAAATACTACTCGAGTCACTGGAGCCACTTCGTGAGGCCTCGAGATCAGAACTTGCACTCGAGCGCCTGAAGTTGGCGACTGGTGGAGCGGAAGAGCATGATAAGACCCTTGTGCAGATAAGTACAGTCCTCAGCGACTTGTATCGCTTGCTACCGACTCGAGACCCAAACATTGCCCTTTCACAGACTGTTTTGTCGCTGGAACATATCGGCAATAATCAGCAAGTACTATTTCAAGACAGCGACTCGACTCAGCATGTGATACAGCCTGATAAGCTCAAAAGAGCCATCAACTTTCGCCAACTGGGATATGACCTAGATCAAGACCTGGAAAAGCGAGTCGCGGCGTTTAAAAGCAGTACTGGTGATGCTGATCTCACTATTCGCTCAGACAGAGTCAGAATCCTGAAGGATGATGATGTCGCCGGTGGATTAAGAAGTTTCGGAGCACTTGACTCAAGCACTCCGATAGTGATCGAGTGGAAGCGTTACGACATTACCTGGAAAGGACAGAAAGGGATCAGACTCAGAGGGAGGATTCAGAATATTGCGCGACTCTTGCACGCTGATGCAAAGCCCGAAGAACTCCTGACTCTCAACTGTCTAGGAGTGTATGAGGACATTGAGAAGAGTCGATATGGCCTGATATTTTTAGATCCTCTAGGAACCAGTCAACAAACAGATCTGGTATCTCTACAGGCGTTGATCAAATCACCAACGCCTGAGACTCTACCTACACTGGGTGACCGATATCGTATGGCTTATACGCTGTCACTCTCACTGGCCATCCTTCATGCGGCGGGATGGCTCCATAAGAGCATCAGAAGCCATAATATCATGATTCCAGTGCGGCGCAATCAGCCCGTCTGGTCTCAGCCATACCTCGTCGGTTTTGAATTCTCCCGTCCAGATTCAGCCGATGAGACCACCGAAAAGCCCGAACAAAGCGTACGCTTCAACTTGTATCGTCATCCTTCCGCACAGGGTATTCCAGGAGAATCATACCGCAAAGGCTTCGACATATACAGTCTCGGCGTCGTGCTTCTCGAGATAGGTCTATGGCGCGTAGCATGGAGCCTACGTCGCGACGACGAAAACCCGGCCAAGTTCAAGGAAGTGCTGCTCAGCAAGGTAGACGACAGGCTAGCTCACTTCATGGGGACAGAGTATCAAGAGGCGGTAAGGAGCTGCCTGAACGGGGATTTGGATCATGGGGAGGGATCGGTGATACGGGCTTTCTACAACGAGGTTGCGGAAACTATGTGCTCATTGGCGGAGTCACAGCCATAGACAGTGATTGCAGCATCTCTTATCTGCTATAGTCTAAGAATCATAGTACTGTACAGGACTTTTTGCACTTGTCTCAGTCTAGCTTGGTTTTAGGGACTTTGTTAGTGCTATGTTGTATCAAAGCGTTTAGCTTGACGGATCCCTGTATGTCGTCCGAAATCCTGACTGGGGCAATCAGAGACCTCGGTAATGATGTCTCTAGCTACCATGAAGACTCAGTAAACTTCAGTGCTTCATAAATGCCTCGACAGAAGCTGGAGGATACATGTTGGCATCTATCCTGTGAATAATATCAGGCCTTGTTGAAAAATGCTGCGGGCATGACCTTGTTGAAGACTCATCTTCAGTGCGCCATTCTGCCTGCTTGTGGCACTAAATCGCTCTTGGCGCACGGCCTCCAGAATGATCTGCATAGAAGCTTTGAAGGGACTCGTCCGGGGTCAAGAGGCCATCAACGCATGACTTAATGTTATCTAGGGCCAAAGGAGCAATGCCGTCCAACGTCCACTAACCCACGCGACTAAGAGCGGATAAGGCATGATCTGCAGGGGTATCCGCATCACGAAATCTAACTTGTTCATTACGCTTATCGTAACCGCCGCCTTGACCAATAGCATCCCCTCCTGGCAGCCCCTACTCGTTTTAGAATGGTTATGTCCTGAGAGTTCACATGATAAACTAACCAATAGTCCCTTTACAAAAGCAGTCTAATCACGGATAGATCCTAGGTCTCAGCTGCACCCATAACAAACGTCCCTCCTCCCCATTGCCGAGTCCCGATCCAGCTCCCTATCAGGGCCTTAGCAATGCCGAATTCTCCGGACATAGTCGGCGGTAGCATCCCTTCTCGGTAGGTGCTTAAGCCAAGACTGGCGATGCCCCCCTGTCGCGCCACGGCGGAACTGCTCGTTGTTTACTAGACGCGCTCATTCCGCTCCTGCAATCAAGATGCCTGGAGAAGACCTTTTGTTAGGTAAAGGGGCCGCTGGGGCTTTGGTGGGGCGACCACCTCATGGCTGCCACGATTCATGGGAGCAGCTAAGAAGCCAAACAGATGCCAAGGACGGGAGGCTGCATAGACAGATCAGCCAAGGAATCTAGGTCCGCCATCTATCGCGCGGATCAAAGGGACTAATCACGTCAGAGATGTGCCTCTTTTCTCGGAAGGTGGCTCGGATGTTGGAAGCCGAGCGAGGTGTGAGCCAGAGATAGATGAAGCATCACCAACTGGAGATATGGCGGAATCACTCAATTAATGTCAGACTCCTTTGAGTCAGCAAAGATATATAAGTTGAGATAGGAACCATCTATCCTAGAAACAAATCATCATCACTTACTCACTCTTCTTTGGTCTCATCTCTATCTCTCAGCCTCCTACCGATATCACGATGCCTTCCATCCACGCTCTTCTCACAGCCTCTTTGGCTTTTGCTTCCATTGCCCTCGGCGCCCCTGCTGCTCAGGACAAGAAGTTCACCGTCGAGCAAGTCAAGAACCCCAAGTTCATCAAGAACGGCCCTCTCGCCCTCGCCCACGTCTACGCCAAGTATGGTGTCCCTCTTCCCAAGGGTCTCGAGAAGGCTGTCAAGGCCGTGAGACCTCCTCACGCCCACTCCAAGCGTCAGAGTGGTAGCGGCAGCGCCACGACTACACCCTCCGACGAGGATGTTGAGTGGTTGACACCCGTCCAGATCGGTACTCCTGCTCAGACCTTCAACTTGGACTTCGACACTGGCTCTTCTGATCTCTGGGTCTTCAGCACCGAGACTACTGGTAGCAGCGGTCATGATGAGTATAACCCTGCCAAGAGCAGCACAGCCAAGAAGCTCTCTGGTGCTACATGGAAGATCAGCTATGGTGACGGAAGCTCCTCCTCTGGAGATGTCTACAAGGACAAGGTCTCTGTCGGTGGCCTCGTTGTGAGCTCCCAGGCCGTTGAGGCCGCCCAGAAGGTCTCCTCCGAGTTCGAGCAAGAGACCGGCCTCGATGGTCTCCTCGGCCTTGGCTTTAGCTCCATCAACACCGTCAAGCCTACACAGCAAAAGACCTTTTTCGACAATGCTGCCAGCACCCTGAGCTCTCCTGTCTTCACCGCTGATCTGAAGCACCAGAAGCCCGGAAAGTACAACTTCGGCTTCATCGACAGCACTGCCTACACTGGCAAGATTGGATATGCCTCCGTCGACTCCTCCGAGGGCTTCTGGGAGTTTACCTCCACTGGATACGGTATTGGCTCTGCCGCCATCAACAGGAGCCCCATCACTGGTATTGCTGATACTGGTACTACTCTTCTCCTCCTCCCCGATGATGTCAACTCCGCATACTATGCCAAGGTCAGCGGTGCCCGATACAGCTCTAGCTATGGTGGATATGTCTTCAGCTGCTCTGCTACCCTCCCCAGCTTCAGCTTCGTTGTTGGTGGCGTTACCATCACCATCCCTGGCTCTTACATCAACTATGCCCCTGTTCAGGACGGATCTACCACCTGCCTTGGTGGTATCCAACCAAGCGATGACATTGGCATCAACATCTTTGGTGACATTGCTCTCAAGGCTGCATTCGTCGTTTTTGATGGTGGTAACCAGCAGGTTGGCTGGGCTAAGAAGACACTGTAAGTGACTTCAGTAGGCGATGGATGAGTCTGTAAATAGCTGGATCTTGTGCTGCATTTAAACCTTGTACATAGCCTTTAACTTGTCAATAGTTGAAATGAACATAACATGGGACACTTTAAATCAACATCTCACGACAGTGAATTTAGTCTTGTATTTTGGCGTAGTAATGGTATGACATAGGCCTAACAACCCATAAATTCTCTGTAGAGCTGAAAAGCCGGAAGACAATATGAAGTGTTTCAACAGGCTTGCTCTCCAGTAAAAATAAATATATTGGATGGATGCGAAGGCTTGGGCTGGTGAATGACGTCGAACCTAAACTACTTTGCGGTTTGCCTCCAGTGAGATGTACATTTCAGTTGACTGTTACGCAGCCAAGACTAACATCAGAGCAGCAAACCGAGATCCCCACGGAAAGTCTTTATCTCTTTTTATTTCGACAACATCCGTTCTCAATCTTTTCCTGCTTAGAGGTCGAAAACCTCGCTCTCAAGGCTATCGAGGATTGATCAATGTCACATAGTCGTCGTGCCTCTCGTTGTAAATCAGATAACAATCGTGAATGAGAGTTATCCCGACTTATTTTTGAAGATCCTCAATACTTAATACGGTTGCCAAGCAACACAACACTATAGTTTGGAAATGCAAGAGAGGTATTGCTTTGCTACATTAAATCCCACGACAGGACAAAAAGGTTACATCGCCCCTCTTTGTCAAATCATATATGCCATGGAAAGATATTATGAACTTTGCCCAATTACTATAAAGATGTGCTAATGCGGAACCCTAACAGAACCTGGTATCCCCTCATGGATACAAGCCTTCAAGCCGTTTGCTCGTCGCCCCAGTCTTGCGAGCAAGCACCTCAAGCATTTGCGGGATTCCTTTCGGAGCTCTTAACGGCGGATCTAGTTCCTCTATATCCGAGTCAGAATCAGAGTCAGAGCCAGATCCCCAATCCATATCCATGGCTACCAGCTCATGCATCTCAACGATATCGTTGCTGTCAAAAATGCCCTCGCGGTGGTTCAACTTGCGAAGGAAGTCAAGTGCTTGGAGCCTCTCGTCCCCGCCTTCATTCGAGATGGCAACAAATGACAGACCAGACACCAGACATCCGTCCAGTGAGAAGGTAGGTTGGTCTAGAGCTATGAGAGGTGCGGCCACTTTCTCTGCGGCCTCTATGAAGGCTTTGTAGGGATTGGGAGGCTGGCGTTCTTTGTTATCGTACGCGTTAATGTACATCTGTAGAGACTGATAGTGAAGCTCCAGAGTTTGGATATGCGCTCTCTCATCACTGGACAAGCTTGGCATCAATCGTTGAGTCAAAGCCTCGAAACGGGAATTCCAGCGACGGAGCATATCCTCAAACGCGCTGTCGTTGGTCAACCCGTCTTCCCTCTCCGGATTCCATGGCTGGAAGTCGTGGTGTAGTCTTAGCTCATGCAAGGCATATGAGGCCTCACTGAGCGTTGCAAACGGCGAGTCAACACTCGCTTCAGTGCCAGTTTCACTACGACACCATTTCTTGATGCCCGGCAGTGGATGGTCTCCCATGTAGCCAGCCGATGCAAGGCCCATCTCGCTAAACATGTCGACAAGTCCCTGTATTATATCTGATGTATCCGAGGAGCTTTGATATCTCAGTGACTGAAATACCGTATCGCCAGCCGCGAGATGTTGCAGCAGTTCATCGTACCGACCAGTCAGTCCCTCACAAGTCATGAAGAGTAGACAGCAAATCAGTATACAGTGAATGTTCTCGTTCGAAGGTGCGGACATTATGGGGAGAATCGAAGATATGGCTCTGTTGTAGTGTTGGATGACAGGACGCTGGAGGTGATCAGGGCGGGAGTAAGGTAAACTTTGTGCCATGTAGGCTCGATGAGATGCCCCAACTGCAATCATGCTGTACCGGATGGCATCGTAGTGATATGACATCGGAAGGGCGTATTTGAGCCAGAAGTTCATGGCAGCAGACGAAGATGAAAGCTGCTTTGCTGTACAGTGAAGGAAATGTTGAAGGTAGCCCTTTTCAGGGTCTGATAACAAGGAGAGTTGGTCAACAGTCTGCATAGATAGCAGTGGGAGTGAAATAGAGACTCCAGGCTTCAGGGAGGCATCTCGACACTTAGAGCGCTTTGAGGCCTTGGGCTTGGGTGGTGCATATCCGTCGCACTTCATCTTGTCGTTATGGCAGCGTCGACAAAAAGGTTTTGCTTCGTCGCATTTCAAGTGCCTGATTCTAAGGAGAGGATACCTATGAGCTTTATACAAGAGGGCTGAGAAGGTTGCTTGTACTCACTTGCTACAGTGTTTCCTAATTAGTGATGTTTTACGAGAAACGAGGCGGTAAGCTATCAACCAACGTACCAGGTAATGCATCCGGTTCTGACCTTGGGAGTCGAGGCTCGCTTGAATTTGCCCCTCATCGCGAGGGCCTGATTGGCTGTCATGGCTGTAGGGAATAAAAGGCCCTATTGCTTGTTACGAGACTGCAAATTGGAGGTGAATGGTACCGGCGAGACTGTTTTATGCCAATGAGAACGCCGAGGCTGGTGAGAAATTGTACGAGAGTGGCTGAGATGAAAATGGGGCTTTGCTTGCAGGTCTACGAGAAATCCAATCATGTCTCGCAATTCAATGGGTCATGGAAGGCCAACAATGATTGGTAGACTGGAGCTGGTCTAGACTCTGTGTGACTCAGCGTGTTTTCGTCACTCACCTCACAGAGTGGGCCAGTCGTTATCTTATCAACGAGAGAGGTAATGACTGTAGCTATAGATTAGCTAAGCTTAGTATATCTATGGAAGCCTCGAGACCAGTTTATGTTAGTATCTTATCTTTATATAGGGCATTCTATTAATTTTTCAGGTTTATATGAGTTTGACTCAGTCTTAGCCATCTTGCAGAGGGGTCGAGTTAATCTAGTAGGAACGTATAACATGTAATTTATTCGTCACTGATAGTTTTTCGGATCTATCGTTTTTCGCCTGTAATTATGTGAAGGTATTGAGATTAAACGGCACTTATTCTGAAATATGGCAACAACGAACAAACATCGAAATTATAAACAATGCTTTTCCATTTGCAGATCATCCGCCAAATCGACAGCATCCTCGCGATAATCCGGCCTAGATGGCTCGGAAATCAATGGTCTGTTATCATTTTCCGCTCAAAGCAACCAAGACGTAGCTTTTCAAGATCTACCGTTGAGCTTGCTAAGGAAAAATCGAGAGGATGGGGGGAGTTCGAATCAATTTCGACTTGCAACCAATAATACAATTCCCATTTGCAGGCCTCATTATGTATATTGCAATTGGCGGCTATCTCATCCAGGTCCCAAGGACGACCGAGATTGAAGTTGCATTGAAAAATTGAGCTTCTCTTCCTTTCAGGAGCTCTCTCGTCTGATACGACAGTGGCGAATGGATAGTCAGGATGGCCCGGGCCTGTAAAAAGACCCAGAGAAACACAGTCCGTGTAAAATGTCTGCCATACAATGGTACGTCTTAGAAGCGTGGTGAACAAGTCGGTAGCGAGGTTTAGGTCTGGACTTCCGTCAAAAACAACGGACCACGACCCGGCAGGCATTCCTGCCCTCACGACTTCCATTCCATGCACAACCCAGTTGGAGAAGACGACATGCTGCTCTGGTCCAGAAATTGAGTCCAAAAAGTGGTGTTCTCCGGCTTGAGGATCACTGCGCTCAAAGTGAATGCCGTTCGAGCTATAGGCGCTTGGGCACTCGGAACTCATGGCAAGGTTCTGCCAGACGTCGACCCTCTGTTCAATATGGAGCCTCGGGTTTTGCTTGCAAAATGGAATCATTCCAATAGCATGAGACTCGGGGAACCCAACTGCAATCGTGCCTTCATTGAGTACCAGCTTTTGCAGATATCCGCGTTGGGTTGGTGACATCCGGGTCAGGAACCTAATAGCAGCAGCAGTCGCTGAAAACCAGTATTTTCGGCGGTATGTATACTTTGGTCCCTTGTATCTTGTATCAAACATCGTTGGATCGGAATCGAATTTTACCGGAAGCCAGTCGCTTAAGCTATCTAAGAAGCGATGCCGCTGCAGACGTGCCGCAGTTTCCGTAAGGCGGGAAAGTGATGGGATATCCCAATGGTCGAATGACATATCGAAAAGCTGTTCAGGCGAAGCCGAATCTGTCCAACCTGGCAAGACCTCATTGATAGCCTTAGCTATTTCTGCTGAATTCTTCGCACTGATTTGGTGGAGGATACAAACAATGGCGTGCTGAAATCCAATGGTGCTATCATTCCAATCCAAACGAGCGGCGGTAACGTCCATGTTCTGGTCGAACTCAGTAACTGCCCGGAACTCCTTGCGATAAAACGAAGCGCCCTCGCGTTGATCGTCTCGAATACAGCCGTTGATGAGACTCTTGATTCTTCGCAGATATTGTGGAGCCACCTCTTCGACCTGATCAAACATTTCAGGAGTAACAAAATACCTCATTCGTAGTAAAAGCTCAGATAGTAACACGGTATGAAACCGAATGAGGTTACTGTGTATTGCTGCTTGATGCTGAAGGTCTTTGCGATAAAGGGTCGAGAAGGTGATGGAATTGAGCTGGAACGGGATTGACTTTGTTTCTTCAGCAACAGATCAGCAGGCACAGCGTAGGGATATGCTGATAGGCTGGCCATCAGCCTGAACCAATTTGTCGGAGTCGCCATCGTAGACATAACCGCCATCGACTTTAAAGTAATCATGGTAGACTTGCTGGCGCAGCTCTAACGGAAGATCCAGGAATGTAGCTTTAGGCCTTGGAGCCAGCGATGAAGGATGCGCTATCATTTCTAAGGGGAGGAATGGATGTGCAGGGTAAAGGTCTGTTGAATGAGGGAAGTGGGGATGCGAGGGGCAGTGATCTTTTATAGGCCACAACTAGACTCACTACTGATGACTCACACAGCCACAAAGCGTAACGAGACTCAAACTTCAAGCCTCCGCTTTGAGTCAGAGCTTTGTTGCACCAAACAGCAATACAGACTGAGCATATTACGTCACAAGGTGGGACGACGAGAGTAAAATCATGGAAGTATCATTATAAACTGCGGTAAGGTTGAGGTTTCAAAAGAGGCTTCAGCCTCCAGGCCACAAAGGTAAAGGACACCAATAAACACATACAGGCAAAATACTCGTCGCCTACACAATCGCCTAAGATCTTGCTTTTGGCTGAAAGCTAGATGGTCTGATGACTGACTCCAGAGGTGTATAAATAAGTGCTGGGATTAAGTTATCGAACTGTAGACGGATTGCAACAAGGTTTGGATTGACCTGCCTGCTGCTCGTCCGCAAGGATGATCAGCTCAGAGCACACGAAACACCCGCAAGGTAAGCTGCCCGTTGGAAGCAAGTCTGTCAACTCAAGATAACACTCTCAAGATGACTTCCACTGCGACTTACATTGTTAGTATTGTGACGAAATGACTCGGAGTGGTGGGAAGAGACTTACCCGTACGACAGATGATCGGTGAGCGGTCGCCGGAGGGCACGCAGATCACAACCTAAGCATCAATTAGTAATTTATCCAACGTTGAAAATTTTACAGAGACATACCCCGACTCCAGACTTCTTCCCTAGTGTCGACAATGAAACGCGCAAGACGCTGAGCAAGACGAAGGAATTCCAAGGCCTCAGTACGGCTATCAGAAAAAACAGCCTTGACGATAAGGCCCTCCTGGCTAAGAGTGTAACCCTGTTAGAAATCTCTTCTTGAATATTTATAAATATACTTACAGGTCGTCAAATTCGGCTACCACAGCTACATCACGGCGACAAGCCCTCATCGTGACATCAAGAAGAAATATCACAAGATGATCGAGGAATTGTCGGATGACAGGATCGTAGAAGGGGCGCAAATGGCGAGGAATCTATCCTAGTAAGCCTGTAATCATGAGGTAGAGAGTTCGAGCACTTACAATCCGGCTTGGGCGTACGCGGTGATGGACCTGTGGGAGGCGACAAATGCTGGGATTCCGTATCCGTAGGTTCACTGATTAATAACGAGTCAGAGTTTTGATCTAGTTACAGAGGTTGGAGGCATGAAAGTGGCGTGACAGCTCACAAGATGAGTCAGTCGGTGAGAGATGACTCTGCTATTGGAAGAGCTGTAAGCTGTGCCATTCAGTCGGGGTGGACGTGCACATAGGTAATAAAATGCAGGGTTGGACGTACAGGAAAAAGTTAGACGGGCTGGTGGCGTGTGGCGGAAAAGCTTGTCTGTCTGATGGCATCAGTCGATCTGTCTTAAGACTTCAATAACTGAAGTAGAGATAGATAGGAGGGAGGCTTACTGGAGATTCGGCCGTAATCAGGACTAGGTTTTCAGTTAAATAAAGCTTCTACTTGAAAACGTCAGTATCTAGATTCGCCAAAGGCAATGCGAAAGAACGAGAGGGCTGTAGGCGGTGGAGGGGACCGGCGATAGCTGAAATGGCGGGAGGAGCCACAGCGCGGATAGGAGGACCAGCAGCCATGAAGTTCAAGGACCAGTGGGAAAGACTGGCAAGAGTGAGGATAAGAGGAGTAACAAGCTCCAAGTATCGGAACGAAGGAGAGGGACCGAGAGGCAAAAGCCGAGTGGAGGATACAAGGGGCGGCCAGAAAGAAGAGGATAGAAGAAAGTGAACCGAGGGTGAATAGACAAACGAGAACCGAAATACTTACTACTGAATGAGTCACAAAGGTTTTGAACACAAAGGCTCTGCTGAAAGCAGAGAAAGCGCCGCAACTGGCGCGAAGCAGGCGAGTTACGGCGTCGCCAAGGTAGGATACACTTGGCGTAGCGATGATGAGTACCTCCTATGGAGGAGATGCGTCAATGTTGGGGAGACGGGATACCCGGCAGGTGATGGCTGCATCCTTGAAGTGGGAGAGACTGCACGAGGCTGCGCTATGGGGCTCATGCAGGTGTGAGGAGGGAGGGGGAGGGGGAGAAGTAGAGGAGGAAGAGAGGCGGGTTACTGTGGCTGTCTGGTCCCGGCGCCTGCCGGTGTATAATAAGATGAAATGGGGACTGCCCTTCGAGGAGACGTAGATGGCCCTTTGGCGCTATCGAATAGTGTGATACCGTTGCCATAGGAGACCATTGTCTGTCCTGACATGGTCGACTGTAGCGAGTTCGAAGTGGATATCCGCTCCTCACGGGGCGAGATGCAACTGGGGTCGAAAGGGAACTTGGAAGACTTCTTTCTCACATTGTCGAACTGCTCGATGTCAAAGTAGGTGATGGCCCACTGGGCCGCGACTCCTCCGTCGACAGTGAGAAGTTTAGAGAAGTTGGTGTGTTGAAGCTCCCGGAATAAACGCTTTCGCTGGGAGTCAAGGCGTGTACATTCGACCAAGAGGTGGAACGGGGTTTCTCGGGATTTGGCGCAAGGACAGGATGGAGCATCGCCGAGCTTGATCCTGCAGAGATGGTACTTGAGTCCGATGAACTCGGTCCTGCATTGGAACAGCATGGTACTCTGTGCCCGCGTCAAACCCTTGTAGTAGCCGAGGCTTTGTTTACCCCAGCGCTCATCCAAAGCAACCGGGAGTCTCAGACGCGAAGGGTGCTTTCCAGCTGCGAGTTGGGTCTTTTCGCGACCTTTAACGTAGTCCCGCCACAAGAGCTGACAGTCCTGGGCTGCCAGCCACTTGATATGTGACCCCACGATCTTGCCACGCCCCTTGCGGTCTGCAAAGCGATCTGCCATGGCCTGCACACGCGAAGGATCATCCGAGTCCTGAGCCAGCAGCGCCTGATACTCGAGGGCACCTTTTAGCATTTCTCCTGCCTCTTCCTCCAGGGGTATGATTGGGTTCCCGATCCTAGCTTTTGAGGTACCATCCCCGCAAGACAGGGACCTCCATCGCGAATCGTGGGAAGTAAAGCTCATTGCTCGTTGTAAAGTCGCCTGTGAGTACAGGATAGTCCACACGTTCTCGATGAACAACTCCTTCTCAACCAAGGTACCAGCAACGCAACCAAAAGCGCCCGAGACGAAGCGAAGGCATTCAGACTGCAAGGACTGAAGGCGGAGAATCAACTTGTTGTTGAGGCCAAAGTGCAGAGGTGTGCTCACACCCTCACGCTGCTTGATGAACCAAGCTCCAGAAGCGTAGGTGATGTCAGGACGAATCAGCGTCAAGTAATATTGACGGATTGCATACATGTCAGGACCCCATGTGCTCCCCGAGATTCGTTTCATGTAACCCAGTCTCTGTCTACACTTCCTGACGATCTCGGTTACATGAAGGTCAAAGGTCATCTGAGAGTCCACTATGACACCCAAGATTGTCATCTTCTCCTGGACCTTCTCGTCGAAACCTTTGATCACGGGCCTCACTTGGTTGTGAGTCGGCTGTCGAACGGTTGGTAGTCTCATGTGCATGACGTGGTACTTGTGAGAACCAAAGCTGATGAAGAGCTCCTTGGCGATTGGCAACATCTGCTCATGGAGGAGTTCAAGTCCTCTGCAGTTGATAGCATAGCTGTGAGACACGGCGATGTAGTAGACGTCATCCACAAAAGAGAATTGGTATAAGCGGACGGTCTCCTTCTTGCCGTCAACGTAGACGAATCGGGGAGGGAATGTTTGTTCCACGAGAGGACAAACAAAGAAGTAGAAGAGGATGGTAGAAAGGGGCGAGCCTTGAGGAATTCCTGTGTTCAGCCCAAACAGCTTGGAGACGATGCCGGGCAAACGCAGAGTGGCATCTCGTAGTGAGAGCACAAGCCGTATGATGTCAACGAACCATCTGGGGAAGCCTTTGTCGTACAAGGTTTGCAAAAGCTTCTGGCGATAGACGTTATCGTAGGCACTGCTCATATCCAGACCGAGAATCGTAACAACGCCATCGCTGTTGGAGCACCAAGTGGTATAGATGATACGAAAGAGATACTGCAGGGCCTCGGTTGTTGTCTTGTTACCAAACTGGGTCGCTGGAAGGAGATGTGGATGTTGCTTCAATACATCAAGCATCATGTCGGCGAGGATCCTTTCGTAAAGCTTGCCGACGGTTGAGAGTAATGAAATGGGCCTGTAAGACTCGGGCTTGTGCGGCTCCTTGCCAGTCTTCAGTAGCATGACGATGATACTGTCCTTGAAGTTGGCGGGATGAAGTGATAGGTTGAGGCAGGCATTGAATCCAAGCACAAAGTAAGGCAGCAAGAGTTCCATGCCGAGCTTTATTGCCTCGTTGGGTATCTTGTCTGGTCCTGGGGCTTTGTTGTTCTTAAGACCCTTGATGATCTTCCGGAGCTTGTCAGCATCGATGCTCCGGGGCATGTCGATGTCCTCTCGCTGAGGGTCGTGCCTTGGGCCAGGCTCATCCAGGATTCTTTTCGACTCGGGATTGTTGTTGTTGCGGAACTTGACCTTCTTAATCATCTCAACCTTGGCGTCATCTGATTCCGCAAATTGCGTTTCGTTGACGTCTTCACTATCGCCCTTGTACTCGAGTGTTGGGGTTTGGGCGAACTGAAGTGGTTGAGATCTACCCCTGGCCAACCTGAACACGTTGAACAACTCTTTCGAGGAGGGACGTCGAGTCTCGTCACGGTCGGACTCTCCCCACATCTCAGTATTCAACCTGGCGAGATCGCGTTCCACAAAAGACATTCTCCGCAATGTCTTGGGCGTCTGATCCTTCTTCTTGAGAGCGTCCAACTCTGCAAGTCGCTTTCTCAGCTTCGTTGCCAGTTCCTTGGCCCGCAGAGCTTGAGGCCTGAGACCGCAGGACCTCCTGGGCACGTTCTCCGTCATGGTGACATGTAGAGCATCTATGATCTTGGCAAAAAAGGAAACGAGCTGATCTTCGTTGTCAAGTGGGCTGTCGAGAGGTGGAAGACGAGGCTTGAGATGATGTTGGAACTTCGAAGGAGTGATCTTGTGCCAGCAAGGCATAGTCTTGGCCTCCCTCTTGACCGTGCGCTTGATCGATGTTTCAATGACGCGATGGTCACTCTCGAATCCGGGCACTTGGAGCACTTCACAACACCCAACCGAATTGCTAATCGATTCCTTCGCGAAGGTCAAATCGATAGTCGAGCTCCGCTTCGATGTATCCTTGGAGTTGGAGTAGGTTATCGCGCCTTTCTTCGTCTTCTGTATGTAGTTGTGTGCCTTGACACCTTCGGCAAACTTCTTGCCCGACGTGCTCGTTTCCGTCCTTTCATTGCCGTTCCAGTCCTGGTGATGGTAGTTGAAGTCCCCAAGAAGAATGCTATGGTCTGAACATGAGTCCATGTAGGAGAGCAAGGAGTCGACCTTGAGTTTGTTGAGGTGGTTGTAAACGTTGTAAATAACCAGAGGTTTAGTAGCCGTAGCAGCGTCAAGGCTAGCAATCTCAAGGGTAGCAAGTAGTTCCCTGTTGGCACCTTTGCAGGTCTTGACTCTCCAGGAAGTAGTGGGTATAGAGTTGTGTACATAGAAGCCGACGCTGTGCATCTTGGGGGCGGCCTTGAACTGGAAGCTCTTGTCGGAGAGGCTGTTGACTCCAGTATGAATACTTTTCTGGACAGAAGAGAATGCTTTCTTGGCGGAGACGAGTTCTGAAGGAGCATCTGAGCATGCCCCCAAAACCTCAGTCACCATCGTCTGCACACTCGAGAGCGTGTTAGCGATACATAGCAGAGTAGACTTTGCCATGATCGCGGTATCTTCGTTCGCAAAGGCAATCTCGCGGAGGCTGGAGAGCGTTTCGTGTGCGTAGGCAAGGCGGGGATTTGCCTGCTGAGCGGTGATGGATGTAGGGGGCAGCCACGGTTGACTGACGTTGATAGCGACTTGGGCACGATCAATGGCTTCGAGGCATTTATCAACGATCTTAGCCCACTTTCTATGCTGGGCATCGGGTTCATAGTCCTCTTCGGTGAACTGACCGTCAGAGAGGTACCAGACATGATATCCAGGGATACCATGAAAGGCCTGTTTGTAGCACATGTCCTGTACGGCAATGACTTGGGGGAGTGGGCGGGGAGACTCTCCGTAGAGTCGACTGTTGATCTCGGTGCAGAGGGCTTCCACTCGCTTGTCGCATCTCTTGATATTGGCTTGCCATATCAGGAGATTGTCTGGCGTGGTATTGTCAGGGTGGTCGTGGCAGGCACCTTGATCGAGTAAGTTGACACACCGCTCGTCGTTCAGTAACTCGCGGTAGTCTTGGTGTGGACTGTCTTGATCATCGTCGTCGTCCAACGACATCTCGACATCCGCCGGCGGAGGAAAGATGGGCAGGGTAGAAGTGTTCATATCGATCGATCTGGTGCTGTCTGAAGCTGCAAGTTTCAGGTACACAAGTGTGAGTAACGAGAGCTTCAGCCGGGGGCATGGGTGGACATACCTATACGGTGCACAATAGAATGGAGGAGGATGAAGGGATGGATCGTGAGGGCTGCTTGTACAAGGGGAACGACGGGTCAGTATACCTAGGTAGAGGCGATGATGGGACGAAGAAGTAACGATAGCTATGATGAAAACAGAAGCGAGGAAACATGCTGGGAATCACCCCGTGAAGGCAAGAGGACAGGACAAGTAGAAAGGGCAAGAGAAGATGCAAAGAAATTGGAAGGTACCTTAGATACCGAGAAGTGGCAGCACAATACGACAGAGCAATGTGCAGACGTGGGAGACAGGCAGAAGAAGGGGAGGAGAGGTAGAGCGTAGGTGCTTGCTGCCTCTGCAAGAAGCGACAGGTAGAAAAGAAAAGAGGCAGCAAGTGAGGTGATGATAATCCCAAGATAGAGAAGGCAAGCTCTTGGATAGCGAAGAAAAGCGAAAGCGAAAGGGCTTGCAAATAACTTCGACAGCAAAATAGAAATGTAGCAAGCGAGAAGAGCAAGTTGATTGTGTTGAGCAAAGGAAGAACAAAGGAAAACAGGCGGGCAAGAGAGAGTTAGGGTCATGGAGGCCATTCGCAATCACTCTCCAGATCAGCCACTAATCCAAGATCGGTGAAATTCATTTTGAGAAAATAGACGGCAGATTTTTGGAAAATAAAATGGCAATAGTCCAACAGTGAGAGCGAATTAAAAAAAAAAAAAAGACAGCCAAATGAAAATGAAAATGGAGATGAAGAAAGGCAAAGATGGAGGGAAATCGCCAGGTCTGAGCGTGATTGAGTCCTGGACACGGGGGCTAGGGGCGCTACAGGGGGCTGATCTCACCAGTGGGGGGCGCTGTAACCAGAATATGTAGGGGTGAAACGTCGTCGTCATAGATGACAAAAACAGTCAGCCTAATATTCCCCAAGACTCAACTAAACTTACCCAAGTCTTTTTGTCTTGTAGGATCCGGAGTCCAGTTCCTTGGTCCTTTTGCTCACTGGCTAAATTACCCCTCTTCCTTCGACCTTTCGGATGAACTAGAATGAGAATCCAACCCCCGCCGAGGCACTAGTTGGCAAACATGTCTCAGCATAGATATAGAAAAAGTAAAAAATGAGGTCATCCAGACTTCGGTTATTTCTCTTTTCCAGGCAACACAGTGGGAGTAATACTATGATAAACCATGATGGCTGTCCTACCCTAGAGAAAGTGTTTTTTAGCTGGTATATCTGGCTATTGCTACTGGTAAGGCCATTCTGTTGAAGCCCAAAGAAACAAGACAACAAGACAACAAGACAGGACACAAACATACAGCAGGAACCTGGAGGCAAGCATGGAAACCGCTCATCTTGTACCTCTATGGTACCAATATCGGAGTATACAGCGTTTCCTCAACACAAAGTTTACATTAACAAGTACCATAAACTACCTACCTATACACCCAAACCATACTTGCGTATACTCTTACAAAAGACTCTTTTCAATCGTAACTGGATAATTGCACCCACTGTGTGCCTCGGGAGGGACAGTCCATAACTCTGGTCCGAGCTAATAATGTGGGTGTAGGGTCTTGAGCTCTGATTGGGGTGATTTTGGGTCGCGGCTGAGGTTGCGAGATACCGCGCAGCCGATGCAGGAGAGCCAAGCATGATATGTGATTACAGAGTATCAAGAATGCAACATGATCCTCGCCGTCTTGGATTCAAAGCCACAGACGCAGAACTCCAAGTTGATCAATTTCACTTCCAGCCACTAGTTGCTACGACGTTGACGAGCGCGAAAAGTACGCTAAGGATCACTCAGGAGGGCCAGAAGTTTCGGGGTTTTTGGTCATGCCCACCTGCAAATGCTTTCACTCTCTTACTCTCATCTTCTACGAGCCTCTTCAAGCAGAGTGATTAGGGACTGATCTGGATTTTCTTAAAGCTTCCTCCGCCCAGAATGTTTTCACGCAGTCTCTCTCACTTGGCACATCGTCAACCTCAAGCTTACATCCCACAATCTTGAACTTGACTATCTCTTTCAATCTATCCATCACTCCATCTTCAACCACCATCATGGCTCCCCGTCGTCTTTCATCTTCAAACAGTTCGGCGAATGCTCGTTCTGTTAGCACTGGCCAGTCCTCGACCCTTAAGGATGGCCAGATGTCTATGGACTCATTCGTCAAACCCGTTTTTGGGCCCTGGCCGCCTCGATCGGAGACACTTCGCTCTGGCGGTTCATTCTCTCAGCATAGGCGCGCCGTTGGGGGGATGGTAACCCGTGGCACTGAGGCCATCGACAAGCCTCCTTCTCGAAGGTCAACAGACAGAAGGAGGCGCGAGGACAGAAAGAAGAAATCCAAGGTTTCTGTCACCCTCCGATGTGATCCTATGTGGCTCGGGTCACAGACCACTCCCGGCCTGCAGGCCAGGTACAAGAACAGAGGAGAAGATGTCTTCAGGCTCATCGTCGCTGTCCATTTGGATGATCGCAGAGCCGGCATCATGACCCTTGTCGTTAACTCTCACTCTGACGCACAGCAGGTCAGGGACCACTCTGAACTGATCCGCGATGCGTTTGATCATCAATTTGAGATTGTTCCTGAGAAGTTTCACATCTTGTCTACCGACACCACCAAAAGGCGGCTTGCAGATCGCCTTGCTGGGCCTGGAGCCAATCTCAACTGCGAAGCACTTTTCGAAGACCTTCCTGGCCATCTCCAGGATTGGTGTGCCGAGACAGGCTTGCCTCTCATGAAGGCCTGTTGGAGGGACGGACGGCTGTGCTTGGTCCCGTCCTCGGGTTCGTGGCGCCAGTGCCAAGCCTCGACTTGAACATGGACTTACCTTTTGTTGAGCCGCACGGGTCGGGTCGGGTCACACTGTGCTGGGTAAATAGGTTTCCGGGACAGCTGGGATTGATTTATCGTCTTGAGTCATGGCAAAAGTGACAGTGATCATATTCGCATCAACTCATTTTATTCTGTCAATCAATTGACAGCTGTTGAACTAAGAAATACATGAAACATGTTTGTCGACGTTGATGAGGCTCAAGTGATTGACTTCGACAAGGGTCTTGGCGGGCGGGGCTCCACGTGGGGCTGCGTCCGCGTTTTCATCTGGACGATCAAGGGTCTCGCTACCTGATTCTGGTTTAGTGCATCCAGTCCCAATGCAAATCATGTTAAACCTGAGCTACCAGCAACACATAACTAACCTCATGAAATGTCAAGTTCACAAAATCTATACTCAATTGGTCTCAGGC
Source organism: Fusarium pseudonygamai (assembly GCA_013186785.1). Lineage (NCBI taxonomy): Eukaryota > Fungi > Ascomycota > Sordariomycetes > Hypocreales > Nectriaceae > Fusarium > Fusarium pseudonygamai. Next base: position 67,577 of record JAAQRH010000073.1, read on the forward strand.
TCTTTGTCACGCAGCTTGGACGTCCCAAGCTTGCTTGCGTCTCCTTGGCAGCCAAGACCAGCTTCAATTGTCTGCATCTGTGACGTAATCCGTGAGATTATAGTCTACAGATGCCAATTGCGCTTATTCGCGCATCTTGACAGCAACACCGACTTTTAACATCTCACGAATTGTAGATTCTCATCATCATCTGTATAACTCTGCCAATCGTTAGCCAATATGTCGTCCACCCAAAAGCCCACCATTCTTCTTGTCCACGGCGCCTGGCATGGCTCCTGGGCCTGGAAATACCAGATCCCTGAGCTGGAATCCCTCGGTTATACAACTCAGAACCTAGATCTGCCTTCAGTATCCGGTGTACCAGGCAAGACACAATTCGACGATGCAGCGCATCTGCGAAGTGTCCTGGAACCACTCTTAACCGAAGGCAAACAAGTCGTCGTGCTGGCGCATTCATACGGCGGACCAATTGGCTGCGGGGCTATCACCGGACTGTCTGTTGCCGATCGAGCCAGAGACAACCTACCAGGTGGAGTTTTGGGGTTCATCATTCTCTGTGGGTACAGATTCCCGGGAGGCATGGATCAAGGAGCCGTTATTCGCAGCTTAGGCGGTCTTCCATATGTCAATTGGGATACCCCTTCTCCGGGACTCTTTGTCGCCAAGGACCCTGGTAGTCTACTCTACCGACCCGATGTTTCAGACGAGCTGGCACAGTGGGCACTCTCACAGTTGCAGCCGCAGAGTATGGCTGCGAATATGGGCGTCGTCCCTCCTCAGGCATGGCCGGCAGAGTCATACAAAGGTCGTCTGGCATATATCAAAGCAACAGAGGATGCCGTCATTCCCCTTTCCGACCAGGAGAGCATGATTGCGTCGAGTGGAGGGAGTGAAGCTTGGAAGACTCGTGTGCTGGAGGGATCTGGGCACAGTCCCCAAATTTCTCGACCCAAGGAGGTTGCCAAGGCAGTCGACAGTCTCATTCAAGACTTTCCAAACCACAAGTGAAGCGAGTGGGGAGCTTGTTATGATCATAGCATCGTATGTTAGAGAACATATTAGAACGTGCTATTTACATCTCAGTTTTGTCCAGTGATATTGGTGGCATGACGTTGAGCTGTGCACTGCATTGACTTTTGGGATTTAAGCCAAACTTTGCTCAGAAGCAACATATTTACAATTGGAGTATAATAAAATTTTACAACGGGAAAAACATAACTAAGCCACTAGATTTACTTCTCAATTTCTCAAACTTTGCTTTCCTGCAAGATGGCCTATTGTCGTTGAAAGATTAATTCATGGCTGAAATATCGCTCCTAGGGTAACTGGTTTGACCTTCATCCGCCAAAGCCTCATTTTACCACGGTAAATACCAGAACGGGATTTCTCAGCCGCACGGGAACAGTTCAAAGCTACACCAGAATGAGCGCATTTCCATATGCCAGTTCCTGGTTTTGAGGCAACGCGAAGTCTCAATGACCAACGCGATTTCTCAATGTCTCTCAAAGCGTTGAGAATGGAGATATCTGCTTATAGGCAATGATTCGTCATGTTCTTCGCAAATCGTCTGGAATTTCGGAGAGTTCAAAAAGAAAGACTTCCCGAGCGCGGGAGAAAACAATAAAAATCGAGACTTCAGTTGGTGAGCGAATTCTTCCCCAACCGCGGGAAGTCTCTTTCTTAGAAATCAACGACCGTCATCCGCGGGACGATTGTATTCCAGGGATCATACCCGCGGGAGCGAGCAACATCAGGCCAGAGGTGGATTCGTGAGTCGAGAGCGAAGCAGCACAAGCAAATGAGTGACGATGAAGGGTAGGACGAGGCCGGGGCATCAGGGCTTCTTATGTGCCGTTCGTGCCGAGAAAAATGGACCTTGGCATCGATCTAAGCCCCGTCTTGGCAAAGATCAAAGGGGCTAGGACCAGAAGAGTTGGAGGTTGCGGGGTTCACCGATGAAGCTTAATCTGTTAATGCGGAGATGGGCCTGGGAACACGGGGACTTGGGGTGACCTCATCTCGAGCTGATGGGATCAGATGAGGTGCAGTGAGTCTAGATGCAGTGTCCAGAGCTTAAAGACATTGACGCTTGCGTACGTTTACCACTATAACGGTAGTGTTCTGGAAGCCTTCTCGGGAGTAACACTGTTCCCTTCAACTGTTGACTGGCCACCAACTCAATCTTCTCCGCACTCGCACGGGTACACTCTGTAACGGGGATCCCGACCCATTTCTTTCGTCGGCGAATTCTACCCGCGGGAACAGAAACCACACTTTCTGTCTCCATCATCAGCCATCACCAACTCCATCAAACCCAGCAATGACAAACCGAACCGTTTCTCAATCTCCACGGGGTAAATCACCCGAATCAAGATTTACATTTTTACCCCATGGGCAACCGCCTTAGTGACACCTCGTTTCGATCCTCTATAAGATCAGGGTCCCCCTTCGAACCCCAAGCCTTTCCCCGATCACTAGTCCAGTCCAGACCCAAGCATCCCAAAGCTTAAAGAGTCAAGACCACCCCAATTCATCTTCTCTTCCCCCTCTTTCAGTTTCAACAGACACTTCACAATGGCTGGAGGCGTTGTCAAGAAGCCCGTCAACATCTTCAAGCTGGGCGATGTCGGTGAGCCAAAGGGCGTCTTTAACTGGCGACTATGGTTTGCTGTCTTTGCTTTCGGCCTCATGGGTGCGGCGCGCGGTATTGATGAGGGTCTGATCTCGGGTGCTTTCAAGTCAAAGGACTTTAAGAAATACATCCATTTTGAGGATTACTCGACTGTCGAACAGGCCAACATCAAGGCTAATGTTTCGGCCATGGTTCAGATTGGTTGTGTTGGAGGCGCGTTGATGTAAGTACAGTCACCATACAATTTACGACTATACCCGCTGACTCTTTTACTTTAGTGCTTTCCTCATCTGCGATAGAATCGGCCGTATTTGGGCTACTCGACAGCTCTGCATTGTTTGGATCGTCGGAATCATCATCTTCATGGCCAACGGTGGTAGTCTCGGCGCCGTCTACGCCGGTCGTTTCATCGCAGGTCTCGGAGTTGGTCAAACAGCCGTTGTCGGTCCCGTCTATCTCGCCGAAATCGCCCCAACAGCTGTTCGTGGTCTCTGCACTTGCGTCTTCTCCGGTTTCGTCTACCTTGGCATCGTCTTGGCCTACTTCGCCAACTACGGCTGCTCTCTGCACATGGGCGACAACACTCACGCCCGCTGGCTCGTTCCTACCAGCCTTCACATCATGTTTGCAGGCTTGATTCTGATTCTTAGCTTCTTCGTCGACGAATCTCCTCGTTTCCTCATCAAGAAGGGTCAGACCGAGAAGGCTACTGCTGTTATGGCCCGTCTTCGACAGCAAGACCCTGAGTCCGATTACATTACCCGCGAAATCACCGCCATTCAGTTGGCCCACGAGCACGAGCTTGAGAGTGTCAACAACTCATTCCTCGGTACATGCAAGGAGCTGTTCCTCAACAGCAGCAACCTTTACCGTCTATATCTCGCCAGCATGGTCCAGGTTCTCGCTCAGTGGTCCGGTGCTGGCTCTATCACTCTCTACGCCCCCGATCTCTTCGCCATTCTCGGTATCAAGGGTTCTGAGACTGGCCTGCTTGTTACAGCCCTCTTCGGCATTGTGAAGCTTATCTCGGCCATTACCTGCGCTCTGTTCCTCGTCGATGTCATCGGCCGAAAGCGTGCTCTCATCGGAGGCATTGCCCTGCAAGCTCTTGCTATGATCTATGTTGGCTCGTTCCTCACTGCCGTACCAGAGCCTCATAGCTCTTCCCCTGCTGCTCGTGGTGCGATGGCCATGATCTACATCTCTGGCATTGGTTGGGCCCTCGGTTGGAACACCATGTCCTACATCCTCACGGCCGAGTTGTTCCCCCTCCGAGTCCGAGCGTTTGGTACTTCTTTCGCCATGACCTTGCATTTCCTCTGCCAATACGGTAGCAGCCGAGCCACCCCCAACATGCTTTTGCCAACATCCGAGGGTGGAATCAACCCCAATGGTACCTTCTGGACCTACGCTGCTATTTTGGTCGTGGGTGGTATTTGGGTTGTTGTTTCAGTTCCTGAGACTGCCGGCCGTTCTCTTGAGAGCATGGACAGACTCTTTGACCTTCCCTGGTACAAGATTGGTCTGTTTGGCAACCGTGATGCTGAGCAGCAAGATGCTGTGTACGACGAGAAGGAGAGCGTTGCTATGAACACTCATGGACAGGTTGTTTATGTTGAGAACAAGTCCAAAGAGGTTGTATAATTTACTGGAATGGAGTTTGGGATCTTACGAATTTGATATGAAGGAAAGCGATTTGCTTTTGCATGATAGTATATATTTCAATGCATAATGTTCAAAGTGATAATTATTACACCGCATCTGACCTCGTTTGTGCTAAGTTTCCATGTTATGGTCGTAAATGGTAGCAATGTTTTAAATGCTTGATACACTGTGACCAGCTGCGTCAGTCCTAGTTTTTAATCCTTATCAGTCATATTGAGTTTGATACAAGCTCGTTATCGCCTGTCGATATCTGGGCGGATTAGATAATCATTTTCACAATCATATTTTGTAGTCATTAGTTCGTGTGAGACAAGCATGAACCTATTCGCAAGCTTACTTCCCAGTAACTGCATTCGTTCGATTGCTGCTAGTCGTAAGGCCCCAATATTGTTTCAAGAGCCATGCATCTATAGCGCGAAGGGGTATAGAGATGCCAAACTGTATTTACTCCGGCTAGACCGTGGTGAACGCTGGATCAATGGTCACGTTACTGATCAAGCTCCTCATGACAGTGTCTCTTTAGACTTTTCCCTTCCCGATTGCAAAGATCTGGCCGAGGTGATGAGACGGACTATGGCTTAGAAACAATCGGCCTACAGCCTTTTCGCGATTGCAAGGTAGGACAGAGTGTAGACCAAGACATGGACAGCTGAGTCAAAAGCCCAAAACCGATATTACAGGCCCAAAATGTCATCAGCTAGCTATGGTAATCGTTTCATTGGCGAAGTGCAGGTTCGTGCATATTGGTTAGCGAAAGTGGCTGCCGATATCATAGCGCTTTGACTCTCTAGGTTTCGTCTACGCTCGAAGAAATAACGCTAGCCAATGTATCGATCGCGCCACAAAATAGTATTGATATCGACTAGGCTTAACTACAACAGACAGCTAAGCTGAATGCTCCCGAGATACACGATTAGAAGTAAAATGCTGCTTTGGATAGCTTCACCCCTCATCTCTATTGCAATACTTAAGGTGAGCCTCACGGCCTACTTACAGATACTGCGTTGATTATTCGGTCACTGACTGATTGGCTTTGAGAGGGAGTTGATTTCTCAACGTTGGTTGTAAGGTTCAGCCAATCGGGATGCGTTGCTCGTATTCTCAAGCCACTTCTCTGATGCGGAATCGCCTTCCTCCCCAGGCCGAGATTTTGCTGACATATTCGTCCGAACCAATCCAACAATAGAGCTCATATTTTAGGCGATGCTGTACTACAGACTGGACATAATAATATCATACGTGGTGAAGTAGCGACAACTTGCAACATGCTTGAATAATCTTGTCATGCGTTGGCCATTTCATTGGACTGTGGACAGATAAGCATGTAACCAAGGGTTTTCCACAAATTCTGAACACTATATTATCATTGATGAATGGGCTTAATCAGCCGACTTGGATCAAATCTAACTTGGGCACTGAGCAGCTTGAAGATAATGACTATCCTCAAGCTCATCGTGCACTGTCCTCACCAACTACCTAAAGTAAATGGAACTAATTACAGGAGATTTCATAAGCCCAAGGAGTAATGTCTACAGAATTGCAGGACCCATCTGCGCTTAGAACAATTTCAGTTTCAAACTGCGCACATTCAACACTGGAAACCTTGATGATCGGAATCGATCCATCAGTGCAAGGCTGCACAAGAGTAACTTTGATGTTGGTTGCTGGGAATTGCTCGACGTTGACACATGAGGTTCCATCGGGCCCTCCGTACACGTTGGCAGTGATGAAAGGTCGACCGTTGCAATCTCCACTTAGCCATTCTTCAACTAAGACCTGCTGGGCAAGGGCACCAGCGAGGTACAGTGACAGGGTACCTAAAGAAAGTATCTATTTCGTGAACTTAGATGGCATCCTCACTAGAATTATGGGCGGCTTACCTTCATAGTGGCTCTTTTTGTTGGATACAAAACACGGCGGTTGTTAGGTTGGCTAGTCGAGGTTAGAAGAAAGCTTCCTGATCGACTGGGTTTTATGTAGACTGAAATTTTTATCGATCTTGACAGAATTGAAGCCCGCTGACGTGATACTTTGTTGAGAATTACCTTCTGTTGTGGTGCATGATATCGAATTTTATGTCTCAATGAGGTTGACCGGAGTGTTGCTTTCCGACACATGTTTCCGAATTTGGAAAACTGCATTCAACCTGAAATGCAGCTCGTATCAAGAGTTCACATGTCACGCCACACGGGTACGGAGGCCTAGATAATGAAGGATGAAAGAACATGAGCGCCAACGTTTATAAATTGGGAGCTCATGTGACTGCGGCTACCGAAGATTATTCAATATGAGGAAGCGATATATGAAAATAGATTAAAAGAGCGACTTGAGTTAGAATGAAGGCCCAAAGAGCAAAACGGTACGAGAAGTATAAAATGATCCGAAGAGATTGAACACGAAAGGGACCTGTGCATTGATAGTTGCCTCTGAGTGCATTCTATCAGGCGGCCCCCATTATTCCCAGGATAGTCCCTAATCCTTATTCAAGATTTTGTCCAACCATGCAAAAATGACACGTCCGAATTCCTGAGGAGCGCCTGTCTGACAATGATATCCAGCAGTACCATTAAACATGTGAAGCTCCGCACGATCTCCCAAAGCTTCGGCAACGGGCTTAGACTGTCCAGATTGAAGTGTTTCAAATTCTCCGTCGGCGATCCAAACCGGCATCTGGATACGGTCCGTGATACCGCCACGCAGATTATAGCTCTTGGTCAACTGGAAGAATTCGTAGGGGGACTTGGTTTTGAAACACCAGAGAGCCTGTAGGATGCCCCATTTGGTGGTAGTGGAGATCTCTGGATCGTCTTGAATCTTGCCAAGGGCGTCGTCGAATGCTTTTTTATCACCCGACTCAAGAAGCTTGCGAAGCTCAGGGGTCAGATGAGCAGCATATCCAGTGTATGCGTCCCAAATGCCACCGTTTAGCATGAGAGCGGTGAGACGAGGTTCAAAAGCAGCGGCACGAGCAGCGAGATAGCCCCCGAAAGAGTGTCCATACAGTACCAACTTCTTGGGATCAACGAAGGCAGATTTCTGAGAGAGAATGTAGTCGACAACAGGAGTCACAACTCGTTCCCAGTCAGGGATGAAGCCGACACCTTGTTCTCGACGAACAGTTGGCTGGCCTGGACCTTCGAAGGAGAAGATGTTGTATCCGCGAGCTAATGCTGGAGCAACAACAGTTGCGTACAGGTCCTCCTGGGCAGCATCAAAGCCCTGAGTGAGCAAGAGTGTCGGAAGTCGCTTGGTGTGATTATTATGGTAGGGTTGAGAATACCAGATACCCGAGACATTAAAGTCACCAGCCGGGATCTCAACTCTCTCGGCTGGAACAGGCAAAGCCGCGATAGCTTTATCAAAAGCAGCACGCTGCTCGTCCCAGTACCAATTGATTCGAGGGTCATCCCAATCAGCGCGATTATAAGCATCAGCGCGGCGAAAATAATTTGCCACAGAGAACCAAGTTGCTCTGACATTGATAGGATCGTATGCAATCTTGGGGTCAAGAGCTTGGGTCTTGGTATAGTTGGCAAGATCGAACCATTCGTTGATGTAGCTGTCGAAATCGCCCGGGATGATCTTTTTGGCGACGCTCAGAACGGGATTGACGTCTGCGCCGTCGTTGGCCATTTGGCCAAGTCCGGTGAGGATGTCGAAGTTGAAACTGTCATCTTCGTTGAGGAAGAGGATGGGGTCCTCCTTGTCTTTAGCACTTGCGGCTCCTGCTTTCAGAACCGCCAGTAGGGTACAGATAGCAGAGAAAGAAGCAGTTTTCATGATTGAAATGATCGATGTCTTGGTCAATGAGAAGTTGTTGATTGTCGTGATGAATTTCTGACTTTCGAGGATGCTACTTGGGTTTTTATATCTGTCTTTGACCAGCTTTGCCGAGCCTCCAATCTGGCTATTGAATCCATACTTCGGCTGGTCTGGGGAGTCATCCCTGAACTCATGATGAGTAAAGTCTCGATAAAGGAATATGAAGCGATGAATCGTGACGGGAATAATTTTGAGTCCGTCAGCAGTATCCACTATCTGCGTCTCTCGCAAAGTCTAGCCATATTTAGTAACGATCGTCAGACACAGCCGCCAGGACGACGTATGAGGCTCTCGCGTATTGCTCATGTCAGCATTCCACCAAATACGACAAAATTAAGCATAAGAACCATGTCCGCCCTGTAATCATCATCATTTACTGCAAACATCGCAAAACTCTACTCTGTTCGTTCGCTCAATACTCCACCACGTCATGGTCAATCGAGGGGCCTCGCAAGGCTGCGTCACATGCCGACAGCGCCGCGTCAAGTGCGATGAGAGAAAGCCTTGGTGCAAGGCGTGTCTTCGTCTTGGCGTTGAGTGCACGGGCTATGAGAAGCGCGGGCTGAGATTTAAGGATGAGACTGTTCGATACCGAGCGGTTTCAGCGGCTGTAACACGCGTCAGCAAACGTGCGAAGCCATCATCACTAGAGAGGACGATTATTCAGCTACCATCAGATCACCCGCAAGATCTTGCTGTACCATTCTTTCTCACATATGTTACCGATGTCGGTCGAAGTCTGGAATCGACAAGAGGATTCTTAGAGTTTGTTCGTCCTGCTCTGGCTTCGGAGCGACATGATTCAGCTTTGAGCACGGCAGTGACAGCTACGTCAATCAAAATCTGGTCCATGATTGGCAAACTTCCCTCTTCGAGTCCCCTTCCTTATCAGCTCCTTGTGAAAGCTTTGAGTCGGCTTCACCAAGCGACCGAGGAGCCTGTGGAGAGAGGTCGTGATGAGACCGTGTTGGCGGCTCTTGTCCTCCAAATGCACGACACCTTATCAGCTGTATCTGGCCAAGCCAGAGCTCATGGCGCTCATCGTGAGGGAGCTTTGACTTTGTTGTTGCAGAGAGAAGACAGTTTCAAGAACTCAAAGTACTATGCTCATCTTATTGGCAACCTTCTCCACTCCAGGGTATCCGTTTCGGTAAGAAACAGAACACGGCTCCCGACGAAGGATCTTCATTGGATCGAGACCGAGGTTGCTCCGATCCTGCCGAGTAATCCGAGTTCATCTCTTGATATGATCGGAATATCCGTCGCGGATCTCCAGCATGCGTTCAACGATATCTCACAATCAACATTACTCTCTTCTCCTGTTGCTAAGCTACGGCAGCAAATCCGTGATTTGGATACTCAGCTACGGGCCTGGTTAAAAAGAATACCAGCGAGTTGGTATCCACGACGTATGAAGAGCGGTATTGATCTCGCTCCATCAGTTCCTTCATATCATGGCGCCTGCGATATCTATCCAAGCATACAAGTTGCGAACATCTGGAATGCCTGGCGCATCTACTGTCTCATTCTCGAGGATATAAAGGACCAACTTGCCAAGCCCTCTGCACGGTCTGCGGTCCAACCCTTCGATGCGAAAAACAACTTGTCGGACTATGCTATGTTTTGGACCTCCAATGAACCCCGGGTCCAAGAGCTTGTTGATTCTATATGTCTCAGCATCCCATTTTACCTTGGCAACTGTAACTATCCTACTGACATACTCTCAACGGAAAACTTCGACATCGTATACCCTAGCTACCATGATTTACCTGTCGATGATGAAGGATATCTGCGGTTTAAGGCAAGCGATCAGTACGTTTCCAAACTTGATCACTCGCGGCACGTTACACTTCATGGCCAGGTACATGCGATAAGCATCTTATCCTATGTTATCGACATATCTATGAGTAGTAATCAGAACCGGCCCAGTCTATTGAGAGAAGGTCAGAAGAGATGGATAGCAAGTCAGTTTATTCGATCCATTTACTCGATGAGACCTATCTTTGGGGGTCTATCGGAAGGGAGAGCCCATCAAGGGACCTTTGACCTTGATCACAGCTTGCAAGCAGTGGATACGGTATCGATAGCTAAGGCCTTCGCAACTAAGGTACAAAAGGAGTTGTGGACCATCAGCATCTTGTAATAGAAAAAATGACCCCAAAATGAGATCGTGTTATTCCGTTAAAGGTGTCACAACGAAGAAGATTGCGTGCATTGTGTATAAGTAGAAATTCCGGTTCTACACACGTATAGCGAAAAGCACCCTTTTCATATATGAGAAGTATCTAGAAGACGAACCGAAGACGTCGTACATTGGCTTTGTCAGGCCACACAGGGCGCTATACCCTCCTTGGTAGAGGTGCCAGCCGAGTCATGGGTACTAGGCCTCCTTGCGCCACGCAAACTCAATCAGCTCGATCCCAAGAATGAGGCTCATTTCAAGCGACACTGCAGACCCGATGCTAGGGTAGCATATGGCGTTGATCATGAAAGTTATGCATATGAGCTAGCCTAGGATATGAACGCTGCACCTGGCAACATCGATTGATTACATTTGATGCCTAGCTTGAGTTTGAATGTCTGTAGCCTGGTTTATTTGGGTTTCTGGTGCGTATTTTGATGCCAAGTTTCGACAAGACATCCAACAGTTATTGTCTGATGAGCTTTTACAGACCATAATATGGAGTGAAATGGCATTCGGTAGGCACCTATTTCTTGATACTGATACGTCACTTATTATCAAGGTTCGATTTTACGGATGACCATTTTCAGCACCCTTGGCGCCATGTTCCGATTTTCCATTCTTTATACGTTCAACTACTATGATATCTTGAATATACACTCATTTTACTGAGAGGCCAACAAGGTCCTCAAATAATCACTCAATAAAATTTTCAACCGTTATTCCCGTTAGCATGTCCTTGGTCAGACAATGCGTGCCGAGATCCGATTTGACAACCCAATACGGAGTCTAAGATAACTAAGCCCTTCTTAGCTCATAACCATCAAGGTTCACGAGTATTTAAATCACGACAGCCCTTTGTACAAATTGCTCTATTCCTCCGAGAAACACGGCAAAACGGCAAGTCACCGGCAATATCGGCTTGCCTACCAAAGACCTTTTGCTTGAGAGGTTGCGTATTTGAAAAAGTCTAATTGTTAAGCAGGATGAACTATATATACTTGGACTCCCTCGGCTGCAATGCTGTATTTCGCATTCCGGCTATTCATTGATTAAGCTTCCTTGAATCGCTTATCCTCATTTTCTTAGACTCTGTCAAGATTGCGAGAATGTCTGGACCTACCAACTTTGACCCCGAGAGGGTTAACCTCACTGAGTTTCAGTCCGTCACTGATCAAGGTCTCATCACCTGTTTCCTGACAACGGCTGGAAACCAATACGATGGACCTCTTGGCATCAGAATTGGCTCACTATTCGTCATTCTCGTCGTCTCAACCGCAGTCACTTTCTTCCCAGTCGTGGCAACGCGAATCCCTCGTCTCAAGATCCCGCTCTACGTCTACCTCTTTGCGCGATACTTCGGCTCCGGTGTCATCATCGCAACTGCTTTTGTCCACCTGCTCGATCCTGCTTATTCAGAGATCGGACCAGCATCTTGTGTTGGCATGACTGGTGGTTGGTCTACGTACTCTTGGCCACCTGCTATCGCTCTCTCAGCGGCGATGTTCACTTTCCTGTTCGACTTTTCTGCCGATTTCTACGTCCAATCTCGCTATGGGCTGCAGCATAACGATGCTAGTGTCGAGGATACCATTACTACTTCCGGCGCAGATGGACACCAGCACCACTCTGACGACGGCTCGAACTCCAGAAGGCTCGTGATCAATGGTGAGCACGATGCAGAAGCGGCTACGTCAGAGAAGCTTCGTGGTGGCTATGCAGATTTCAAGGAGCTCCGACACCTCGATGGCAACTCTGAAGAAACCGAGCTTGCATTCAAGACACAAATTGCAGCCTTCCTCATCCTCGAATTCGGTGTCTTGTTCCACAGTGTCTTCATCGGTCTGAACTTGGGTGTCGCGGATACATCCGACTTCGACACCTTGTTCCCTGTCCTTGTCTTTCACCAGTCCTTCGAAGGCCTCGGTATCGGCGCCAGACTTAGTGCCATTCCCTTCCCCAGCCGACTTCGCAGCATGCCCTGGCTCCTCTGTCTTGCTTATGGTTTGACAACACCCATCGCCATTGCAATTGGTCTCGGCATCCGAAAGACGTACGACAACTCATCCTTCACTGCGAACACGGTCAATGGTATCTTTGACTCTATTTCTGCTGGGATTCTCATTTATACTGGATTTGTGGAGATGATTGCTAGAGATTTCCTTTTCAACCGTGAGAGGACGAACGACAAGGTCAGGCTGGGATTCATGATTGTCTGCCTCTTTCTGGGTGCTGGAATTATGGCTCTGGTTGGAAAATGGGCCTAGTCTTTAAGAGTGACTCTCTATTCGACGGAATTAAGATTTAGAATAATGGTCATTTGTGTTCTCTAGAATCTCTATTTAATCTACCTCAATCAGCACTTTCAGGGCGTTATGCTTTGATGCTTCGCCAAAGGTCTTATAAGCATTCTCAACATCGCTCAGCTTGAAATCTAAATGGGAACCGTCAGTATGGATGCTTCAGACTTTAGCTAGAGAACCTACTATGAGTAATCAGCTGCGAGGGTTGCAGCTTGCCAGATTGCACTAGCTTGAGTAACATGGGGGTAGTAACTGTATCCACAAGCTGAGTAGTGATCGCTGATACACCTGCATTAGTGCCGTGTCAAACGGTAGATCGAAGATCCAAGCCACTTACAAATGTTCTTGATCCATAGATCCTGAAGGTGGAGGTCCACTTTGGTGCCATGCACACCAACGTTTGCCAACACGCCTCCAACGGCGATGAGCTTTTGGCAAAGCTCAAAAGTAGCAGGAATGCCAACAGCTTCAATGACGGTATCACAACCTTTACCATCCGTCAATTTCATCACTTGGGCAACAGCATCTTGACCGCTGACGACTGAATCAGTTGCGCCGAGTTTCTTGGCGACATCAAGTCTGGCATTGTCCATATCAACGGCAATGATCTTGGACGGTGAGTATAGTTGGGCAGTGACAATAGCAGCCAAGCCAACAGGTCCAGCTCCAACAACTACTACAGTCCCACCAGGTTGGACCTTGCCACTGAGAACACCAACTTCAAGACCAGTTGGGAAGATGTCGCTGACCATTACCAACGCGGCCTCATCTGCCCCTTCGGGAATAGGGTGGAGACTCGAGTCTGCATGGGGAATGCGGACATATTCAGCTTGAGTTCCATCGATGGTGTTACCAAGAATCCAACCACCAGAAGTACAATGGCTATACATTCCCCTTCGGCAGTATTCACAGGTCGCGCAGCTTGAGATGCAAGAGATGAGCACTCTATCGCCCTCTTTGAAGCGTGCGACAGATGGACCTGTGGAGTAGACAATACCAACGCCTTCGTGGCCTAGAACTCTTCCTGGCTCGCAAGTAGCGACATCGCCTTTTCGAATGTGCAGATCAGTTCCGCAGATGGTGGTCTTGGTGACTTTGATGATTGCATCTGTTGGTGAAGCGATCTTGGGGAGAGGACGATCCTGGAGGGTAACAGAGCCATTACCGGCATAGACGAGGGCCTTCATTTTGAATATCTGAGTATAGAGATGGAACAATGGTGTTTTGAGAGGTCAATTGATGGTTTTAGAAGAGAAATGAGATGTCCCTAACATCCCCTTTTATATAGCCTCCAACAGATCGGCAGTGATCTGACCTCACGGATCAGGCAATTCATCAGGCCGCTTCGAACGTGCGGGGTAGCGGCCGCAAAAGTCCGGGGTAAACGGGCGCGGAACCGCATAACGCATGAACATGTTTCACTCTCACCAATGGCAATCAATCGGCTGAGGATTCAATGCCTCGTGGAAGCTATCGTAGCAATGCATTTCAGCCCAAGGGGAAAGGGTCTTGTAAGCTAGCAGACTCTACCCAATCGGATGACTCGAGGCGGAAAGTTCCAGTCGGTGAGCCACGTGTTGTATCGAATCAAAGTTTGGTGATTCTCATGAGACATCGTTAGGAGGAGATATTGCATACCGGATGCAAGCCGCGTTTCAGGGATTGTATACGAGCATGTCGGCAGATGAAGATGTCGCCAACTTGAACAGGGTCTATCCCTATGTTGAGGACACCGGATTTCAGCTGATCTGCTTTCTCCAATTCTGAAACTCAACCAACAGGTTTCGTTTTTCCATGCGCCAAAATGAATTCTTCAACTGATTTCAATGTATGATATTTTCCCATTGGTAGTCATAGCACGGGTTTGTTCGTCCGAGGAGTTTCAGTCCGTAGGCCCAGTGTTCTGTTGCAGAAACCATTCTAGATCAGACTTGTCACAATTGAAGAGAAACGCAGGTCTTGTAATGATTTGCAACCACTAGATCAATGTGAAGGTTACAGGTTCGCCCTTAAATATCTCATCAACCCACTCTCTCGCCCCCTCCTTGCCAGCATCCTCCCATATTCCACCTGAGGTGTCAGATGCCTCGCTTGGACTAGACGCCCAACCACCACTACCCCACGAGCGGCGCCACTTTGAGATGCTATGCCCGTGAACATATCCAACTCGTCGATATTGCTGACCCGTTGGGTCTTTTCGGTCGAGGTTGAGTAATAGGCCAAATGGCCCTCCATCATCTGCCTCAAATACTAAGAAATATCGGGATAGTTTGTTTGACTTGGTTCGACCCCCGCCACAATCCCATTCCACTCTCAGATCGTCGTCGGGGCCTAGAGACACAGTGTCGCTGTAAGGATCATCTAATTTCACATTGACGAGATGGCCACGGATAACAAGCAACGGAGGTTTTTCCTCGCTGGTTATGATGTCGAGAATCTGCAGATTTGAGTCGTTGGGTATGATTCTATCTGAATAGTAGATTGGTCCGGTGACAGATGCCCACGACCAAGTTGGAGCACCCCCATCCTTGATTCTGTGACTGTTACCATCGCCGGCATTTCTATGCCACAAAAGATCGGCCTTTATTGTTTTTCGCCAAAGACCAGAAATGTACTCATCATTACTTCTGAGCCTTTGAGCAGCGTTAGCCAAGCCTTGAATGGCGGGGAGTCGATCAGTCGCAAAGGTAAGGTCCAGCTCAGTGTATGCCGGGACGATTTCAGATCTCCAATTCGCCTCAGCCGAAGAAACATCAGAATGTTGAGGATGAAGAAAATGCTTCATCACGCTGGTAGTGCGGAGAGTTCTCAGAGAAGTCGCTGAGCATTCGCATTCGCAAACAGATCTGCATTCCCAAGCCATCTCATTCTCCGAAAAGTGGAGGGTTCGCGGTGACAGTAAGCGTTCCTGAAAAACCCAACCTCGCGTTGATAGCTTGCTTTGACCTAAACAGCTTCTACTACTCCATGAATGATATGGAAGTTGCTGGGCTAAGAACCCGCGCTCTCGGATATGTACGACCCCCGAGTTGGGCTGGTCATTTTTGCATGGCACAGCGAACCTTTGAGGGGCCTTTCGGGATGGCGGCGACAGAAAGCCGGACGTACTATTTGGCGCGGCATCGGCAAAAATGGTAACATGCGCGTTGGCATATACTTGAGCCATCAGCGAGGCTTCATGCTTCCAGTCCTCGGGAGAATCCTGGACTATACACAGGGAGTCAATCCATAAATAAGGAAGTTCCAACGCCCGGGCCACTTTCAAAGCGTCTTGAAAGGTTTGCGGAAGATCGTTAGGGAGCGAAAGAGTGTATGCTTCTAGATTGGATAAAGTGGTCATTGTCGGCGTTTTCCCTCCCCAACAGTGGCTCAGAGCCGCATAGCGGGCTCGCTGATTGGGCTCAGTGACTACGAGCCGGGGAGATATCGTGTCGTTACCGACCGATATAACCCGTGTTGGTAGTGTTGAAATAGTGGTCTTGGTACAGTTGGCGTGTTTTCCTTCTGCGTCGCCACATGCGTTAAGCCATTCGCGTGCTAAAGACACACAACTTGGAGCTAACCCGTATTCTGGTATATGATAGCCCCGACCGATCAAGTCCCAGGGGAGAGAAACGTCACCTGTATTCAGTCAGATGTGGTATAACTCAGGCAAGAGTTTACATAGCCTACCATCAGTTGTATATAGCTGAAACGTCTTTTCCCTAACAGAATGTGCGACAGGATCAGGGTCAAGGTGAATAACCATGGGCCCTGGGTGCTTTGGTGGCTTGCTTTCGACAAGTACTGATTCATAAAGTACTTCTGGCATAGTTGTTTCTTCTTTCACAGCAGTGCTAACCGCCTCCCAGAGGAGAGCACAAGTGTGGCATTGAGAATCGTTAGCTGATTTCTTGAGCTCGGTTAGAGGTATAGTCAAGCCTCTAATTCCTGTCTCATATTCCAGGACCAGTGAATGGCACACTGGGCATGCAGGTTCTATTGGCTGACATGGCGTGGTTTCCACCGGTTTTGTGAGACCGGAGGACATTATCTGGCTATGGAGTGACTGCTCTATCGACTATCATGCGATACGTGAGAAGTATGCGGCAGAGTATCACACATACAATAGAGTTTGAGACGGTGGTTCAAGCGACCTTATTGCAGTATTCTGCATTCGTCCTAGAACAACACCTGAAATGGTCAGCAGAGTTTGAGGAGCGGGGTAGTCAGCCAACCTATGGTTTAGGAAGGCGGTCGAGACTGGCAGCACGCTGTAAGACGTCTCAACCTATCGTAATACTGGAGCAGTTATATCCACAAATCAATCTGACAGAGAGGAGGTCTACTACAGGCAGTCTAGTGAGCAGTGTAGATTGAATCAAGGAAATTGTACTGATAAAACTTCCTTAAGTAAATTACTGTAACTCTTGACTGCAATGTAAGCTAGATAGCTTAGCGCAAGTATCATATCATGTACATCTACTATAATTAAGCATTCTAAAGGACTAGTAAATAAGGGCTATGTTCGATTAGGATTATGTCATATGACGCAGATCGAGCTCAGGGCTATCTGTAGTTCTACTTATGTCTTGTGATTGTCCGACGGACACTTAGATCGAAACAACAATAGCTACACGGGTGATCTCATGACCGCTGACGGGTAAAAGCTTATATCGGGGAAAGAAAATATGTTGTCATTCATTATCTGTGTTCGCAGCCTAAAGCTTAACCTTAGAGGCCGCCGTCATCCATAGTCATGACCGCTGACTAGGGCTTGTGCAATCTGAAAATCATAGTGTTGGGACTCATTTACCAACAAGTGAAATACTTGTGAATGAAAGCAAATTCGTATTTTTTGGCAGTAGTTAATGAAAGGCTGCTTGCGTTTAGTTGAGCCAACCATACCTCATCCATTGGCACTCGAGGTTGAGTTGTTACTCTTTCCACTTCACCTGGAAGTCACTAAATTCGACCTTGAGGGGACCCTTCGCAGTCTTGTCCGGTCTGGCTGCCAAGGCACTCACGTCTAAGACCCAGTCATCCTGCTCCTCGCAAAGAATCCAACAAATCTCCCTCAGTGGCAACCGTTCCTTGATACTTCCGTCATCACCCAGAATGAGCTGGTGGACCCAAATGTTTCCACCTTCCTTGGCTACTTCGAGTGTAATCTGCTGACCCTCTGTGACCGTCACAGGGTACAGACTCATGTCGGCAAACCTGTCACAAGCGACAGTGCTCAAGTGAGGCTTTCCAGCGTAAAGCTCAATACCTGACTTGATCCACTTGCTGTGAGGAGCTGCGGGGTCAGATGCCTCGCGTGGCACAAGGACTATGCCAGACTGGTCGTAGAGGCTCTCCCACTTAGCAGAGAAGGTGACACGGGCAGACACAAAGGACTTGAGTGGGCCCGAGACAGTATAGCCATCAGGAACTACCAAAATGAGTAAGCGTCAGTGAGAAAGGCATACTCCAGGTTGACTTACTGTTCCACGCGTTGTGCCCAGGCTTTCGCCAGATGTCAGACCCAGGCCCAGCCTCAACAGTAAAAGGTGGGGTGAGCTGTTTCTCATTGGTAGACATTTTGGCGGGGGAAAGGTGTGGTACAAAGGCTTTTTAGTATCGGTTGATATGCCTTCAAGGGGATGCTGATGATTCTAGAGTGTGAGGAATGCAAGAGGTGTGAGATGGTCAGCAAACGCCTTTTTATTCCCTGTGTCAGCGATGGTTACTTAAGCAAGCATATGAGGGGAATATTTAGATGTAACGTATTACGTTGAGGTAACTAGGGTAAGCTCATATCATCAAGGTGGAGAGTGATCCTAGGACTGTTACTCCACATACCCTCCCGTGTTTCAACGCTCCACCTCGATTGAAATAACAAAGTAAGGTCAATAGAACATATAGCCAATTTTCAGCCTTCAGTTTGGTTTGGGTATGAGTTGCAATTAACGAGAGATATGTGTGTTCTATTTTGTCTTCCTTTTCTACTGTTGTAACACTATGAAACCCTCTCCAATCAGAGTCAAGATAGGTCTAAATCTCCCAGTACTGGGACAAAGAATGGTTCACAGCCTAATCTAGGCTAAGATCTCACACCTTTGCTCTAATCTCCTCAAAAACACTGTCAACGACACGAGATGCACGGTACACAATCTCCTCGACATCACGGGGCGTGACAGTGAAAGGAGGAGCCAGCAAAAAGTGATCGCCATTCCAGCCATCAGCACATCCAGTGGATGAGAAGAGACATACGTCGTAGCCCTTCTCAAGGCCACGGAGTCGCATTCGACGAGCCAGGTTCAGCTTTGGGTCCAATGGCCGCTTGGTGGTCTTGTCAGCGACAAACTCGATACACCAGAACATACCACGGCCACGAACTTGGCCAACGTTGGGGTGGCTGTCAAAGGCTCGGTGGAGTAGGTGTCCAAGAAGAAAACCCATCAAGCGAGCATTGCGGACGAGGTCATCGTCACGGATGATGCGCTGCACCTCAAGAGCGGCGACTACGTTGAGAGGATGACACTGGTAAGTCTGGCCGTGCTGGAAGGATGCGCTGCCTTGCTTCAGACCATCGATAACACGGTCGTGGATGAGAAGTGCAGAGATGGTGCCATAGCCTGCAGCCAATCCCTTGCCAACAGCCTGGATATCAGGAACGACGCCATCGTATTGCCAGGCATGCATGTGTCCAGTTCGTCCGAGACCGCACATGACCTCATCGAAGATTATGAGTGCTCCATGGCGATGACAGACAGCCTTCATGGCAGCCAGGTATCCAGGGAGAGCAGTGACACAACCCAAAGCCTAATTTGAGTTAGTAGATAATCTTTGCTGTGACCTGTCGGGGTGTATAGAAAGTGACTTACAGTTCCAACCATGGGCTCCAGGATGAAGGCACAGACATTCTCAGGACCGACCCGCTGGAACTCATCATCCAGCTCTTGCGCAAGTCTGATGACATACTGCTCCTCAGTTTCGCCATCTTCGAGATCTCTGTATGGGTGGCAAGGAGAGACATGGCTGACATTGGTGGCGAGAACGTCAAGGAAAGGCTCCTTTCGGGCTTTCAGGTCCCCGACAGCCAAGGCTCCCATGGTACATCCATGCCAGGAGCTCTGTCTGGCTATGAAGTGAGAGCGAGGTGCACCTGGGTCCTTCTCGAGAAAATATTGCCGAGCAAGCTTCATGGCGGCTTCGACAGCCTCAGAGCCTTTTCTCATGTTAGATCATATCTTATTCTACTCATTAGGGATACTCACCAGATCCAAGGAAGCATGCTCTCGACAGTTCGCCCCCAGTAGACTGGACGAGGATGTCGGCCAGTTCATGAGAAGGGCTATTCTGGAAGTAACCAGGATGAGCGTATGTGAACTTGTTCAGCTGCTTAATGATGGAGTTTTTGACTCTTGCATTGTTGTGGCCGATGGCAGAGACAGCAGCTCCTCCTGTTGAGTCAATGATCTTTTGACCATTCTTCAGTGTGAAGTAAAGACCATCGGCAGATTCAACAGTTGGTGCTGCAGAAGGGTAGACACTCTGGTAGAACAGAGCGTTCTCTGAGACGATAGGCTCGTCGATAAGGGGGCCAAGAGATCCCATTGTAGTATAAGACAAGGTTTGAGTGGTGAGGGAAAGATGCTGGTTTGAGCTCTGGTTTTCTAAGGGGAAAGAAGTTGTTTTGCAAGTCAACGATAAAGAAGAGCTTCAAGGAAGGCTTTATACTTATTTTTCGATTCATGGCCTTTGGTCGGCAAGTCAATGTCCGCCATCGATAACCAAACACCTTTCAAGCCGCTTACAGCAAACACGAAGCCATCCCGTCACTTCCCTCTACGACAGGACAGTCACCATCGCTTACACTGTCGCAGATACCACCAAGGCCTCTGACATATTCTGAATCAACAACATACAACATCACGCTCCTACATACAGTTACAGGAGCTATGATAGGTGTTCTTTGTCTCCACATCTGTCAGAGTAGTTTACACGAAAGAAAGCTTTGTTTGATGATAATGGCACGGCTGTGGAGTAGGGTTCCATGCCTCAAAGCCTGACTATAATTCACAGTGAGAATTCGGCAATCGCTTCTCTTTCTGGCACTAATGCGACGCCGTGCTTACGCAGAGACATAGCTCGCATCTTAATGCAGGACATGTCAGATCCTAGGAGTAAGCATCCCCGAGTGTAAAATCTACTTGAGTTACTCTACGACCCTGTCGTATAAATCTCCCCATGGAGTGAACCCCCACCTAGAATCCTTCTTTACTGGAGTCGCGGGATGTGATGGCCCGCAGCTATCCACACAGTTCGTAGACATTCACGGTAATAAGCAGGAATAGCAAGCATATTCAATAGATCCACTAATATTTGAACCTGCGTAATGCTTACTGTATCGCGGATGCCGAAGTATGCATGTCTCCCTACCAATTATCGTCGCCTAGCAGGAATACCTAACTTGGTAGCTTGAAGGATTCCGCTTACACGAAATCCACACCGCTACGACAACAATTACTTTCTCGTCACAACATCATCTCCGCTCTTCGTGTTTGCTCAGATCCTGAACAAAGAGATGTTGAGAGAACAAGGGAGAGAACTAAACAAGCAAGGTTCTTTTGCTATGTTACACAGGGCACAATGAGAGTCAGACTTGCGTGATCAGCAACGAGTTTCTATTACTCAAAGAAATTAGTTTTAACATTAGCAATCACAGTAAATTATAATAACAAAATCAACAGCCATCATTTCGACATCTCACTCACAACCAAGAACGATTACCCCCATCATGACGAGTATCAATTTGACAGCGGCTGGCTCAGCGACTGATGCAATTGACCTAGAGTCTCTTCCTCGACTCTCGCATCGCGGTGAAGAAGACGGCAGACAGCATTTCGATGCAACAGAACGCGGGATCGATAGAAATGCTTCATCCCAGGAGACCATTGCTCCACCAAAATGGAATCATCCTCCTATCAACAAATATCGTACTGCCGCGACATTCTGGTCATTTCTTGTTGTCGGGATGAATGATGGATCTTATGGTGTAAGATGAGCTCCTTCTCCAATGATAACAGTTGCTAATTATGATACCTTAGGCTTTAGTTCCCTTGGTGAGCATTACCTCGACAAATCTATGTTGAACTACACGTGCCTTACTATATATCATAGCTCGAGGAGTATTACCACAAGAATCATACGCTTGTGTCACTAGTGTTCCTAACACCCTTTGTTGGCTATGCTATAGCCTCTGCTATTAACAGCCTAATGCATGTGCATTTTGGTCAAAGAGGCGTAGCGTTGCTTGCTCCTATGTGTCACATCGTACCATATCTTATCTTCTCCTTCCATCCTCCTTACCCGGTTATGGTTTGTTCACTTCAATCTCGACATTCGAATCCCAAATGGCTAACTAGGTCCTTTAGATTTCCATGTATGTCCTTGTAGGCATAGGTAATGGACTTGCTGATGCCGCGTGGTGTTCATTCATAGGACAGATGGTGAACTCACACGAGATGTCGGGTATCCTACAGGCATGCTACGCCCTAGGGGCAACTATTGCTCCTCTTGTTGCCACTGGTCTCTCTGGAAAAGGTATGCCAGGCTGGTATGCATTTTTCTATGTCATGACTGCTGCTTCGGTGGTGGAGCTCATTGCCTTGACAATCACGTTTTGGACCCAGACTGGAGCTGTCTACTTGTCTGAAGCGCCCTCAGAGTCTGGTGAAAAATCAGGACGTATGCGCCAGGTCTTGAAGAACAAACTTTCATGGATCTTCGCTTTCTTCGTATTTGGATATTGTGGTGCAGAAGGTAAGACCGATCGCCTGTCTTGTTAATACACTGCTAATAGTCCTGTTCAAGTTGCTCTCGGTGGCTGGGTGGTCGTCTTCATGCAGAAGAGGCGTAACGCTTCCGCTATCGTTGGCAGTTCCGTGGCCACGGGCTTTTGGGGCGGTATGACAGTCGGGCGGCTCTTTTTATCCTTGATAACAGTCCGATTGGGAGAGTTCTGGGCCATGTTCCTGTACATAGGAGTCACTATTGCTTTGGAGCTGGTCTTTTGGCTGGTGCCAAACCTGGTAGTTAGTGCAGTGGCAGCAGCACTAATCGGTGTTGCTATGGGTAAGCTTCAACACAATTTCATGCATAGAAACACAACTAACCGTGCGAATCCAGGTCCAATGTACCCAGTTGCAGTTGTTCTCATCACTAAGATCATGCCTCGTTCTTTACATGTTGGGACTATTGGATTCGCCGCTTCCTTTGGCGGTTCTGGGGGTGCAATTCTGCCTTTTGCCGTTGGAGCCATTGCACAGGCAAAGGGTGTGCAGACACTTCAACCCATCGTCCTCGCTATTTGTGTCGTGCTTGGCTGTTTGTGGCTCCTACTTCCCCGCCGGCCAATGGGAAAGGATAACACGGATGGCAATGAGAACTCAGTGTAGGACAGAGGGCATAGAATGTAGGAATGGTAGTGAAATACAAGAGGGCAGAGCGGGTCGCAGCCCGTAGTTTAGAGTTGCTCAATACATCCAGCCATCCAAGTTCTCATCCTTTATCGCGCCCTTGAATCTCCTCTCAAAAGAATGTCTGCTATAGCTTTAATATCTATCATATGAAGTACCCCGTTAGTCTCGTATAACAATTGGCTAAAGGCTGTAGAATTTGAGTTATTATCTGAAGGTTGAGACTTTTGGCTAAGAGCTTAAGTCATCACACTTCAGTTATGTACTCAAAGACGCTAAGTTTGTTAGACGTGCATAAACCAAAGGATACTTCAGTATACTAAGAGTACTACAACTGGCAAGTTCAAGGATAATGTACTAGTTTCTATAGCCTAGCCCTAAGCAATGTATGGTCTCTTGAGATTCCTAGTAAATATCATTCCATGAGACTAGTCTCAATCTTGTGCAAAATATCTGAAAACTCATCCCAACTTCGCATGACAAATTTGCAGCCAGCGTTCTCTAGAACTACACTCAGTGCTTTGGCCTCATTGGGCGTCTCACATGCCCCAGTGTAGCCAAGCGTAATAATCCCAGCGCACTTAGCAGAAGTTGCACCAGAGCGACTATCTTCAACTGCAACGCACTCACTGGCGTTTTTACCCATAATTTTCAGGGCGTGTAGGTACACAGCTGGATCAGGCTTTGAAGTGGGAACTGGAAGCGAGTCTGCAGCGCTGAAAACGTCCTCTGGATCGAAAAAATCAGCCTGGCCAGCTTTACTAAGAGAAGCGCGCACTCGACGCAGCGCTGATGAAGACACAACAGCGAGTCGATAATGTCCCTTGAGACGCTCCAACTCAGCATTGGCGCCTTCGCATGGTTCCAGCTTCTGCATTAGCTTAGAGATGACGCGGTCGTCTTCCATGCTGGCATAATGCTCCAACTCCTCATCTGAAATGTTGCACGAGACATTGAACTTGGCCTCAATAGCACGAATCTAGAGATTGTTATTCAGTAAAGTGTACATAGCCATTGGGTTTCGTCACTCACCATGTTTTGGAAGTTCTGCCCAACAAACTCGCGTTGCAAATAGGAACCCGTGAAGCTCAAATTGACGTTACGGGCAGCGAGTATCTCATTTGTGAGATCAGCGCTTGCCTCAAAGGCAAGAGACTCAGACTGGACAAGGGTATTGTCACAATCCAAGAGGAGCGTTGTTATCTTCATTGAGGTTATTGATGATCTTAATTGAAGGTAGAAAGGAGTTGCTAACCGTCTCAGGGCGGGATCCCATAGTGGCAGATTTTGTTCTTGTGTGACCTTATTGAAGACGATATTACTTGCCAGTAAAAGATTGAGTAAAGGAATGAGAACGAATCTTGGTAATGCATGGATTATGATATATCACATTCTTACGTGCTATTACAAAGCATTACTCGAAATCTTGACACAACACAACTTGGCGTTGTTTTCGTATCTCTTCTTTTCTCTTTTCACATAAGCGGCGACGACGTGGGTGCTTATGCAGTACTTGCCACTGACAGCACACCCTTGGGGTTTGAATACATGACCCCTGCATTGACTCACATCAGCCTTACAGGTCATGTCAGCCTATACTAGTCTCTATTATTCCGTACATCGGTGCGAATGACGCGGTAGGACTAATGCACGTCACATCTTCTAAATGCCGCACTCTATTTCAAATCCTAAATTCTGGATGCCGTAAGAAAAGTGCCTGTCAGCGGATCTCACTCTGTGCTTATGTGATTGACCGCCAGCGTCGGGTTTCAGGCGGATCTGATGCAGCGTCGGTTTTAGCGGCGAGTGTAACCCTTTTCCTGTTGTATACATAGATTCACGCGTTAAATACAGGGTCGCTTACAGAGCATCCACTCAAATTCACGATTTTGTAAAGGCGCTCCAATGAACCCTTGGCCCGCGATCCTGAAGGATTCAAGTGCAACATGAAATTAGCTCACGATCTCCACGGCAGATCCGTTGAGCGGGATCCTAATTCGGTGGAGAATTTTGTTGTTGCATATGCATTCCTTCTGCGCCGGCTCGGGTCCGTCATACCCTGCCCGAGCCGTTGCTTCTAACTGTTCCTTCGATCCTCGCTCCACATTCCCAAAACACGGCAGTTGGCCATGTAAGATGCTATAGTAAGCTCTGACTGAATGATCGCCACTGCCGCTTACTGCTATCGGAAACTCGATTCGAAGATATCACACAGTGTCTCATACACGGTCTGGGTCCTCATATCCCACGAAGAGCAAGCTTAGAATTGTTACACAGACGGAGCTTATGTCTATGTTGGCACTAGGGCTTAGAGTATGTCGAGTTCGCAGGCTATGTGAAGCCACTTGATTATGGTTACACAGATTGTCAAGATCTTGGTCAGGGAAACTATTCCGCCGTCTTACGAAGATGAGCTCATGGTCTCCGTGCCAAGTCAGGAAGATGGATACAATGCGGATTTCGTGTCTGCCTCGTAGGCTGCAGGCAGGATGAGGAGAGGCTACTGACCAATTTGGGGCTTCCGGACGAAAAGCCACAAATCGTGTGCTTCTCATTGCCTAGTCCTAAGCGTGCGTAGTTAGCAGATTCTATAAAGCAAGCTATAAGCAACGTCAACGGAATGACTCAATAGTTCCCCTCTACGCCTTCAACGATACAATATCTCTCCTCCAGTCTTGAAGATGAAGTATACCTTCACTCTGGTGGCTCTCTTGTCACAGGCCTCGTCGATTATTGCAAGACAAGATCATGAGTCTACTCTCAGCAGCAAGTATGACTTCATTATTGTGGGTGGTAAGTGCGGTTCCCCTCGTCAAGTGGCAACTTCAATGAGTAACAATGAGCTCGCCACAGGTGGAACTACTGGTCTCATCCTTGCAGACCGGCTGAGTGAGTCTGGTGATGAGAAGGTACTGGTACTGGAAGCTGGGCCTGATCCAAATGTTGTCGCCATGCACCAAGCTCCTGGAGCCGTTGAGTATATCGCTGGTAAGATGAAATACAAGAATGAGACATTTGGCATCCTTAACCAGTCACATAGGTACGGCTATCGACTGGAACTTCTATACGGAGCCTCAAGAAGGCCTCGATGGTCGTAAGCTTGCATACCATCGTAAGTACTACAACCCATTATAGAGTGCTCTTACTCAATCTTTTAGGTGGCCGTGGTCTTGGTGGCAGCAGTATTCTAAACGGTCTCTACTACGGGCGAGGCTCAGCTAATGTCTATGATCACTGGGTTGAGCTCGGGAACCCAGGTTGGAGCTGGGAAGAAGTATACCCTTCATTCGTTAAGGTAAGTACCGTCAGTGATGATCCTAGAATCTTCAACTCATACTGTCAACAGAGTACTCACTTCAATGCTCCCAATAACGGGACAGGGTACAATCAAAAGTACCAGACCTGGGACTCATCTGCATACTCCAATGGTCCGCTGGAAATAGGCTACCAAGGATTTGTCCCGCCCTCGAGTATTGCTTTCATCGATGCTTGTGCGGCTATTGGCATCCCAATAGTCCAAGACCTCAACAACGGGAAAAACGTTGGAGTCAAACAAGGAACTGCCACTCTGACCTCAAAGTACCGCCGTAGCTCAGCTTACGACTATTACAAGGCTACCGCCGAACGGCCCAATGTCGACATTCTACACAACGCCCCAGTTCAGCAGATCATGTTTTCAAAGAATGCTACTGGATTCCCTATTGCGACTGGTCTCAACTTCATTGACCACTCCCAGGGTCGTCATCGCACTGTTGCAGCTTCAAAAGAGGTGATTGTCACTCTGGGGACCTTCCAGTCGCCCCAAATTCTAATGGTCTCGGTAAGTATGCCCTCCACGGCATTTAGCTATTACGCCTGAGGGAACACGGGCCTAACAAGACAACAGGGTATCGGCCCCGAGGCAACTCTAGATGCTTTCAATATAGAGCCAGTTGTCATCAATGAAAACGTGGGACAGCAGTAAGTCGACCGAAGGCCTTAGCTTCAGACGGTACTCTGACAACACGCAGCATGATGGACCATAACCTGTACAGTATCTCTGCCACAGTCGTTCCTGAAGCTTCGACCCACCAGCTTATGTTCAACTCAACTGCCGTCGAAGCCTCACAAGAGGAATACTACACTACTGGCAAGGGAGTCTACACCGCCCCTGGAGGTATTACCAATGGCTTCCAAGAGCTATCCAAGGAACAGCTTCAAAAGATTGGCGCTGAAGCTGTCGTCGATGCTGGACTTACCAACCGATCGACAGTAGAATTTCTGTTTGAGTCATTCTTCTATCCCAATAGCCCAGGTCCTACCTACGAGCCATCATCGGATCAGTCATACATATCTATCTCGGTGTCAAGCATGGTCGCTCTATCCAAGGGTAATGTCACCATCCAGTCGAGCGGCATGTCCGATGCACCCATCATCAACCCCAACGTGAGTTGTCATAGTTATAGCCCTCATCACTTACTCTATACTAACTACTTTCAGTACTACACTCACCCAGCTGATCGTGCTATCGCCATCAACGCGTTCCGCGACGCACGGAAGATCCTTGCTCATTCCGCTTTTTCAAACATGACTGTTGGGCCTGACCATGGAGAGGTTGCTCCTGGTGTTTCCAACATTGCCTCTGATGACGACGAGGCCATCTTTGAGTACATCAAGGCTACGACGGTTCCTAATTGGCACGCTTCTGGAACTAACCGTATGCTTCCACTTGAGGACGGTGGCGTTGTCGACTCTCGACTTCGCGTCTATGGGGTCCAGGGCTTGAGGGTTATTGACAGCAGCATCATGCCTACAGTGCCAGACGTTAACATCGCTGGCCCGGTGTACATGTTGGGTGAGCATGGAGCAACCATGATCAAAGAGGATTGGGATATCTGATCATAATAAGCATTGATGAGAAGAACTAGTTTAGCTCATATTTTTATGCAATTAGCTCATTTGAATCTAACCAAATCAATTACTCTGATGTCTTCCACTCAAGTCAGCTTCGGTATGCTAATCGCCCTTATCTGACGTCCATAGACTCATTATGGATTGTCCGGTCTAGTTCGCCGATGTTTACCGGGCGCTAACATCTCACGAACCAAGCCATGTCACCTTGATCGGAAGCTCATGGCATTTTAGCCGAGATACAACGCGACTTTAAAGACCATCGTACTATCTAAGTAATTGATAGCCACGAAATAGCGGGGGTTATTGTCGTTTGTATTTCCCCGCATTCGCTCAGATCACCGGGTTTCGCCACACAACATCCGGTGTCGTTGGGCAATGCTCAATGTCAAGATGCTGCTGTCATTCCCACTTTACGCTACTACCCCAGCGTAATCCGGAGGGGCAGTCCAGGTTCAGGGATGTATAGCAAATCTACTGTAGCTTAATAATTGAGGGGGGCAGCTACTTAAGGAACTGCTGTAGCCACGCGTTATCTCTAGGCACGAGGTTAAGGAGTACTATCCCAACTTATAGACAGTATCCCTACTCACTATGGGTTGCCTCAATCGGATCTTGCCTGTGCTCTTGCTTTGCTGCACTGGTGTGCTGGCAGTGCTCCCTACATCGTATGACGTTGTCTGGGATAAACCAGGTGTCAATGGCTCAGCTGACTCTATGCCCCTCGGCGGCGGTGATATTGGCCTAAACACTTGGTATGAGAATGGTAAGCCAGTCTTGGATTATGTGTCCTCGGACAATGCATTCCCGAGTTCTAATCCTGGATCCCGCTTTCATGCGAAACTTCTCATTTACTCATATACCATGTAACAGGCACCATTCTTATGTACATCGCCAAGAGCGGAACCTTTGACGAGAACAACTCTCTGCTGAAGCTTGGTCGCGTCAGACTGTCTTTTGACCCCAATCCATTCGACAGCAAGTCATTCGAGCAAAGGCTGCTACTTAACGACGGTTACGTCAAGTACACTGGCGAAGACAATGCGACTGCCAAGATTTGGGTCGACGTCTTCAACCCCGTCGTGCACATTGAGGTCGATAGCCCCGAAAAGATTGCCGTCAAGGTCGCCTACGAAAACTGGCGCTACGAAGACCGCCCAATTATCAATGAGGAGCGCAACCAGGGCTCATGGGGTATCTATACTTCCAAGATCGCAAACGGCACTACCTACGCCGACAAGATTGCCTTCCATGAGAATGGTGTACTTATGAGCCATCGTAATGAGAATCTGGATCTCTGGAACTTTCAGATGAAGCAGCAAGGACTTGAGAAGTACTCTGATAAGATGTATAACCCCATGCGCGACAATGAGTTTGGCATCTTTGTCCATTCCGAGCAGCTGAAACCCGGCGCTGTAACAAACGGCCACTATATCAACACTACTTACAAAGCGTGGAACCTTGAGACCAAATCACCTAGCAAGTCTTTCAAGATCACACTATCGATGTATCAGGCTCAGACCAAGAGCCACGATGAGTGGTACAAAGGTCTTAAGAATGTCATCAAGTCCGCAGTCAAGAACACCCACGACGCGACTCTTGCTTGGTGGCGCGATTACTGGGCACGGTCCTACATCATCATCAATGAAGAGAAGGGCGAGAAAGATGCAGGCTTCCAGGTCGGTAAGAACTACCAGATCTGGCGATACCTCATGGGATGCAACGCCAAGGGCGACTGGCCCACCAAGTTCAATGGTGGTCTTTGGACTTTTGATCCCATCTATGTCAACATCTGGCGTCCTTACACACCCGACTATCGTCGCTGGGGTGGCGGTACATTCACTGCTCAGAACCAGCGTCTGCTGTACTGGCCTCTTCTGCGATCGGGCGACTTTGATGTCATGACGCAGCAGTTTGACTTTTACAAGCGCATCACTCCCAATGCTGTTCTTCGCGGTCAGGTTTACCAGGACATCGATGCTGCGTACTTCTTGGAGCAGATTGACAATACCGGCTTGTCAAACGTGTTTGAGTATAATGCGCAGTGGTACGATGACGACGCAAATACTCCGCGACCTGATTTCTTCCCAGATGGGGAGCTCTGGAATGTCTGGCTGAACCATGTGCAGGACACTGCAAAGTAAGTACTGCCGCCAACGTTGTTCTTTGGAATATGGAGGCTAACGATTCAACTTTTAGTGAGTTCGCTGATATGATCTTACAAGCCAACATCTACTCTGGGTTCGATGTCAAACCGTACCTCGAGTTCATCGAGTATCAACTTGCCTGGTTCGACAAGTTTTACACTCGCGAAATGCAGAAGCGCAATCCTTGGCCCCTGACCGGTATGGCTGGCAACGAATCCCTCGTCATTTATCCAGGCTCTGGTGCCGAGACATACAAGGAGTCTTACAACCCCGTCTCCACCCTCGCTGGTCTGCGCCAAGTCGTCAAAGACCTCCTCATCGTCGACGAGTACGCACTCCAGAACAAGACTTACTACACCAAGTACCTGGCCAAGATCCCCGCGAACACCTTACGCCAGCAACAAGGTCACACCTGCATTGCTCCAGCCGAAGCATACACACGCGTTCAAAATAGTGAAGTCCCTCAGCTATACACTGTATTTCCTTGGCCCGAATATGGTCTCGGCCTTCCTAACCTCACGCACGCTATCAACACTTACCTCTACGATACCGAGACGTTCTCATTCCACGGCAACACTGGCTGGAAGCAGGATGTTATCTGGCTTGCGCGAATGGGCTTTACAGCCAACGCTACTGCCATGACGGAAGACCGGTATGCACCAAGCAAGGTGTGCAAGTTCCCGACTTTCAAGGGCCCCAACTTCGACTGGACTCCGGATCTCAATCACTATGGTTCTGCTGCTATTGGACTCCAGGAGCAGCTGATTCAGACTTTTGTTGGGGACGACATTAGATTGCTTGCTGCTTGGCCTAAGACTTGGGACGCGCGATTCAAGGTTTGGGCTCCGCATAATACCACGCTTGAGGGTACCGTGAAGGCCGGTAAGATGGAGCAGCTAACGGTCCTACCCAAATCTCGCAAGGGCGACGTTATTGTTGGCCAAGATTAAACGCGATAGTTCTGTTAGGTTTAGCACAGAAATAGTCTGATTTCCTAGTTTGTAGCAAGATCTCAATATCAGACACGTATCATGTCAATTTTGTAACGCTAAAACTTCAAATATGAGCAACGCGCGGCTCGCGGAAGATTCCAGTTTCTGTGAGGAGATGACGTCACAAGCAGCGTCAAGTTAATGACTCGATGAGTGAAAAACCAGCTTTGCATTATTAATTATTGCGGCATAATGCACACGCCGAGTATTCTGTTAAGCTAAAACGCAAACGAGGACCGAAAGACTCCATCGAGGTTATTCTTCTAGCAAGGACAAGGAATGATCCAGCAATTGATGGGAATTGGGCATGGAATGACGCCACAGAGCCTGCCATCACAAGCACCACCTCCGCGAAGCTCCATTTGAGGATCTGTAGTCTCGGGGGCCTTCTGGGGGTCTGCGCGAGGTCAGTATCATGACTCAAACTTGCCGCGCTGGTAGTCTGGGCGCGTTGTTGTCTTACCCATTGATTGCTGAGACTTGGGTTGATTGGTCTCCAGAGACTGAGAATTTCTCATCTCAGATAGTTCTTGTGGCGCAGACTGAGAGGATGACATTCTGATGGCGGATGAGATAAGCTTGAAGGTGCGGTGCGCGATCGAGGTTTGGGTCGATGATATGAGGTTGTTATTGAGGAATTAAGGTTGGCGTTCAGCTGACGGGCGCTGACGTTATATACGCGGCAGCGCGGTAAGTGGACGTGTAGCATGTGGCGCAGTCGCTGATTGAGGCTGTGCTCTCAGTAGTGTGGCTGTGCCAAAGATCTACAGTACACTTCAGAATAGGTCTACCCTAGAATAAGGAAATAAGTTGTCATTCATTATCTGTGT